>PVKN010012149.1:0-21011 GCA_004027915.1 Capromys pilorides
TTTATGGCAAGACTATTGCCCTGGTAGAAACTTGGGAATAATATGAGTGCCCAGGTATAGAGGAGAAGAATTATGTGCATCATTATAGGTTATACTGACTTAGTGACATGTGGCTCACTCATAGACTTATTCATAATTTGGGGGAAATGCATAAATAAAATAAAAGATATAATAGTCTACCTTCTCAGAATATAATTCTATATATGTAGAAAAATTTGTCCCTAGATAGGTTGTAAAAGTATTTGCTCAAAAGTGAGCATTTCACTCACTGAGGTATTGAATTACACAAGGTTTCTCCTGTGCATCCTAGCCATCCCTAACTACAGAATAGGAGACAGTGAGGTTACGAGAACAAAGAGAGCAGACTTCAGAGTTAGGCAGACCTGAATGTGAGTTTCGGCTCTTCTACTAACTGGAAGTCTTAATTTTTTTCTTTTTTCATTTAAAAACAATATTTTATATTATTTTAAAGAAGAAGAAAACACAAAAAAAAATAATTTAAAAATTCCAAAAATGACATGACAGAAAGGTAACAATGGTTAGTATATTGCACATTTTTTCACTTTTAAAAAAGAATTTAAGAACTATTAAAATTAGAATTAACACAGAATTCTGCTAAACACAATAATTGGAATTCAGCAATAGTTGTTATATTGCATATTTTTGTCTTCAAATTAGTTGTTCATGTTACCGGATATAAATAAGCAAAATTGATGACAAACTCACAAAAAATTAAAAAGGAGAGAAAAATTGAACATTAAGTGCTCCTCTCAACAGACCAGCAGGGATCTTGGCCAGCATTGACATCCGTTTTGATCACCTGTATATGGAGACCATAACATACCTTACCTGTTCCTGTGCTAAGAACAGAGCAATAATACTTTCAAGAAGATGGCTATAGCACCAAATGCACAGGGGTGCTCAGGAGACTATGCATCAACATGTATATTTTATAGTAAAGTAAATGGAAAATATTTTAGTGAAATAAATATAGGAACAACTGATGACATGGCAAAGAATGAAATTACTGTCAAAATCCCTGGCTTGCAGATAAGTCTTTTTCCAAATCTTTTTGGAAAACTTGAGTTTTCCTTATTTCCCTGCCTCAGCCTATTACCTAGTCTCAGGTCATTCTCACCTGTGATAAGCTTCACAGGCCCTAACCTTGTTCCCAGCCTCAACTCTGTTCCACCATAACTCTCTACCAACCCAACTTAAACATCACTCCATGTCTTGGGTCCAGTTCCTTTCACCATCCAGATGTTAGCTTGCTGGTTTCCAGGATGCTTTATTTTGAGGCAAGTGTGAGGAGGCTGGAGGTGACACAAGTCTTCCTGTGCTTTTTGTCAAAAGTCAACCATGTTCCAGAAGTTTCATAGGAATACTTCTCTTGCTTTGCTTCTAACATATCAGCATAATTCTCACAATGAGAATATCCTTCCATGCAGAGAAAGGAAAAAATTGGTTTTATAGAAACTTCAGAAGTGAATTATTTTTATTAGGCAGGGTAACATGCCCACTTCCTAAAAAGTGTAAAGGAAGGCATCATACAATCCCATGAATATGCAAGTCATCATGCTCATAAACCAAAGGACCAAGAGATATTTTGTAGACGGTAGAGCCCTACCCTGTGCTTCACTTACCAGTGTAGATATCCCTACTAACTATACACCCACTTAGGTCTGGCATAGCTCTTGTGAAGTACAAAGCTGGAATCCTTGTTGCCACTGCTATTAGTAAGGTATTCTAACTATTGCTTAAGTCTTTTTCCATATTTTTACTTTCCAAGATAAAAATAACACATGATAATTACAGAAAATTTAGAAAATAAATACCAAACTTTTTCCACAGAGTGAAATTGAACTATTTAGCCAGATTTACTTTGTGGTGTGCATTTGGAAAGCCAAAACAATCTCAAAATTTTAAGGGAGAATAAACCAAAGAATACTCAATTTCCTTGCATGTGTACATTACTTAGAGAGAGTGAAATGATTTAGAAATGGGTGGTCTTTAAAGATGAGCTATAGAATAAGGAGTGTAGCTCAGTGGTAGAGCATAGTATTATCATACACAATGTCTAGGGTATTATCAGATAGATAGACAGACAGATAGACAGACAGACAGACAGATAGGTGGTGTAGGAAATAAGAGAATTTTTAGATTTTTAAAAAGTAGGCTTAAAATATATCTGCTTTATTTTAGATGCTTTTATGAGAGATTTGCATGTTTTAAAATAAGTTAAAAAGAGAGCTTAAAAAAGTCCTCTTTTTGTATTGACTCTAAGAAAATCAGTCAGCTGTTCATAGAATTCCAAGGTAAAAAATTATACGGCTGAGTAGACAGATCTCATGGAAGCATGCCAATTGAGTGCCTAGTTGAAAGGAGAAATAGTTGAGCTGTGGCTACTCTATGAGAGCAAACCAATATTTAAAGCTTCTCTGTGGTCTTCATGGATATTAAGGAAAATATTCTATAAAAGCCTGTCAGAGACAGCTTAAAGGATGGGTTGTGTTAGGAACAAACACATGCAAACAACTCATCTCTCCTGTCTTTAAAATGGCACTGTGTGCATTTTGACAGGACAGACGCAGATGAGGTATGGTAAAAGTGTGGATTTCAAAGCCCAGAAGACCTCACCCTTCCCTCTGGTCAGCAAGAGCCATGGAGGGTGAGACTCTCTGCTGTCCATCCAAGCCTCTGTATGCTCAGGTCTGGTGTCCTTGGAGCAGGGTGTGTTTTTCTGCATTCTTTTGGCACTGTACTCTTGTTCTGTCCACTTTGGTCTTCCACCCAACCACAATACCTGATATCCAAAGACTTTCAAGCCATGGGTATTTTTACTGGAAATTGAGAGATGTGTGCAAATTGTTATTCATTCTCATGCTTGCAGTCTTTCTGTTTCTGTCTCTCTCCTCCCTCTCACTTCCTTTTCCCCCCTGAGAGATGAGAGTTGCAAGTTGTTTGAAACAGGCCAGAAGCTTAATAGCTCCTTTGCTTGTGTGTTTCAAATGACACCCTCATCACTTTGAACAGCTAATGTACTTCCTATGGGTCTGAAATTCCTGAACTGGACTCCTGTGGCAGAATTTGGCCTGGTAGTTAAGAAAATTAATTACTCCCATCACAAGGGTGAAGCAATAGTTCCCAACTCCCCATAGTAATCATTAAAATGTCATCTACTAAGGAGACATCTTGGTCCAGGATTTATAAGGTCTGTGAGCCAGAGACTAAGGTTCAATGATCCTTCCCATGGTGAATCCTTGTTTCAGGAGAAGGCTTTGGGAGATAAGGTTTTAAGATGGGAGTGAAACTATTACTTTAGATCTTTTGATTTCACATTTGAATGGTAAAATTTATCACTGAATCACAGAAAACAAAACAAAACTTAAATAACTACTGTCCCGTCTATTATGCCTTCTTTATCATTAGCGGAGCTTCGCTTCCTGAAGCTATTTCCTTTGTAAGAGGTAACTGCTTTAGGTTGTTTTACCCTTCTGTGCTGTGAATCTTGGCCTTTTACCTAATGGAAAAAATTGGGGATTTGGAATTGGAGACATAGGCTCAAGTCCCAACCTCAGCCCTTAGGAACTATACAGCATTGAGGAAATCTTTTAAAGTCTCCAACTATCTCTCCTGTTTGTGTGTAAATTAAGTCAAATAGACTCACATTGATGAAGATGTGTGTTAACAGTAAAGTCCTACATAATAGTTCGTTTGGGAAGTTTTATGTCAAGTCTGGACAAGATCAGGGCTTAGTAAACTATGACCCTTGGACCACATGCAGCCTGCCTCATTTTTGCCAGTAAAGTTTTATTGGAACACACACACACACACACACAAACACACATCTATTTTTTTATGTATTCCTTGTGAATGCTTACATACTACAGTGGCAAGATCC
Organism: Capromys pilorides; assembly: GCA_004027915.1. NCBI lineage: Eukaryota > Metazoa > Chordata > Mammalia > Rodentia > Capromyidae > Capromys > Capromys pilorides. Next base: position 3,902 of record PVKN010012149.1, read on the forward strand.
AGACACAGCAATTTGAAGAAGAACTTCAACTACCTGAGGCTTATAATAAAAATTTTCTGACTTCTCAACTCAGTGCTAGAGGCATGAACCACCAAAGAACAGCTAAAATTTAGTTTAGAAAAAGCAAAGAACAGAACACAGGCTACCTTTAAAGATGTCAGTTTGGCAGACAGAGTGCCTGCTGTGAGCAGAGAACACAATCATCATGTGGTTCTAAAGGGAACTGGTTCTAGGGCATGCCTCCACACACATTTCGCATGAATAACAAACTGCTCAAATTTCCCATGTGTAATGATGTTTTGTATATAACCTAGACCATCCTCTTGTATACTTAAAATCATCTCTAGATTACATGTAAGATCTAACACAATATAAGTGATATGGAAAGAGTAATACTGTACTATTTATGATACATGATAAGAAAAAACTCAATATATACTTACCGAGAATCGAAAAATATAATACTACTGATCATCATTAGGTTGAGTCTTCCAATATGGAACCCACACCCACAAATGTTGAATGTTTCATGTACCTGGTCAGGAAAACTACTATGTGATGAAGAAGTGGATAGTCCTCTGAAAATGATTAGCAAATTAAAAAGCATGTAGAACAGGGGCAGGATCTGAGTCCACAGCACTGTAGGTGAGTTAAACTGCCAAGAACAAGTTTGTGCTTTGCAAATGACTTAGAGTTTTTTTCGATCAATTTCAGGAAAATCTCTGAAGGGTCTGAAGTGGCAGAAAAAGTGGTAAATTTGTATTTATGAAGATTTTTGAGTAAATAGGATAGCTTCCAAGAGGAATAGACCAAGCTAGAGATCCTAAAATAAATGAGTTGCAAGAATTAGAAACACTGATGTCTTCTGAAGGTGCTGTGTGGTTAGAGTGCACAGGACATGCAGTGTGCACTAGGAGGGCTGAGGGAAGAGCCTTGAACAGCCATGCACAGGAAACGGACTAAATTGCAGATATGACATGTGCTAAAATTCTTTAGAACACAATGCAACAATACAGTTTGTTCATTGTTTATATTAATAAAGTTTGATAAAGGATAAGAAATGGTTATAGGAAGTATAAGAAAATTCAAATCTATCTACAAGTTTGAGAGCTGCCAGTTTAAAGTTTAACTATGGCAGAGGGATAAGGTTGTCATATTAGTCAGCTTTGTCCTCATTAAGACATAAGACCAGCCACCCATGTTACAGGAAGAGAAATGATTTGAGGACTACAAAATTCTCATGATGATAGGGCACTGGGAGGTTTCTAGCTATGGCCAGTTACTATTCTTGTGTTAATACTTGTTCTTTTAAAAATTCAAAGAAACATAATAATTGGGCAGGATAAAAGATGACATTTATAGTACAGTCACCTACAAATATTGGTGAGCATGGAAAATACATAGAATGCACTTGGCTCCCTTTACCACTAGAGCATTGGCTCCAGGGGTGCTCCTGCCTCGGTCATTTCTATTCCTGCTAGTACTAGTCCCAAGAGATGAGGACTGCGTCCCACACATAGATAGTCAATATCTTTTGTAGAAGAAACCACATCACATGACTTTGTTAAACAGCGTGATAGTAGAATACTAAGGAAGTGAGTTCCAGGTAAGATCAACATAAACTTGGAATATTAGAAACAATATATTTGTAGCTCTGGAAATATTATTTTGTGGATACTGCTAATAAATTGTTCTCAAGTTGCCTGTCTTTATCTGATCTTTCCCTTTTCATTATGATGGAAAGAAGAGCCATACTCTTAGAATTGTGTAAAGAACCCAGACAACACTGAGGCCCCACATTAATAACAAACAAGCACAACAACTTATACTGAAGAGGCTGAGGAAGTGGTAGTCAGGATACCTTTGAGTACTTATCAGTAACTTAGAACCTATTGGAGCTATTACCCCTGATGGTAAGATTACAAGTATTCTTATGATTTCTTCATTATTTAGAATTAGTAATGGGTCTTAGAGTATAGAAACTTGTTTTTACATCTTTTGTCATGATTCCATTAATAAGGAAAAGAATCTTTACTAGCCCTCACCCCTCTTGGATGAACTCCAACCTCTCCATCCATCATTTGTTCCAGATCCAGTAAAATGTCATATTCTCCTGGATTATCTAGTGTCAAGTAAAACAAAAAATAATAACAAATTAAATGCAACAAGCAAGGAAAAGCTCTTTGATTACCAAAACTTGCCTCTCCTCTCAAAGGTACAAAGAAATGTGGTTCCTCTGCTTGTAGCAGACTTCAGACACAGCAGACTTCAAAGTAGAGAAGGGAAAAAAATCCACCAGACCTCAAGTCACCTGACTTCCAGTCCTCTCAACCACACTTAGCTTTCTTGCCAATGCTAATACTCAGTTGTGTTTCCTGGGAAGCAGGAACAGCAGCAGCACAAAGAGTGAGAAGGATGAGCCAACTGTGATACAGGAGAAGGCCCATCTCTCAAATTTTGTTTTTTATCGAATACCAGGTATCATCCCAGCCTGTTGAATCAAATTACTTCATTACTCTAACTAACCAGTGAGCCCTGATATTTACATAAAAGATTTTATACATAAGTGTATTCTCCCTTTCTTTTATTACATTGCTTTTCATTTTAAATGCACTGTGGGAAGTTTCATCTTTAAAGGTTCTTTCTAAAACCAAACTCCAGGTCAGAATTCATTAAAGCGTGTGAGTGCATGCATGCATGCATGTATTTACACACTTAGAAAGAGCATTTGTTTAAAAAAAAAAAAAAAAAAAAAGGTAGGAATGGCTCTGCCTTTTGCCACTTTTTTTTTTTTTCTTTAAATGGAAAGCACTGAACCCAGATGCCCAGCCACGGAAGACATTCTTCCAGAAGTAGCATCTGGCTTCCTGGCAAGCCCTTCCGGCAAGTTGTTTGGGGAGCGTTGCTGTTGTCTCTGGATCTGTCACGTGTATCAGATACCATGGCCTCTCTGGCTGGCACATCCAGGCAGCTGCCAATTCCTTCTGGTTCACCTTTCATTCTGAGAAACTAGTGCCCTCATTTTCATTTCTTACTGGACTTGTTTTTCTCCCTACTGTCCATAAGAATTCCAGGACAAGCCTAATTCCTCGTAACTTTCTGTCCATCAACTTCGTCTCCAGGCTCCTGTCCTTTGAATCCAAGTGAGCTTCTCAGCCATTTAATCCTACATGAAAATCGGTTACTTTTAATAATATTTCTTAGCCACTTCTTGTCAGTGAAGCTCCTTGTAAACTGTGGAGTTGTTCCCTGAAAAGAAAAACAAAACATTCCACCCGAGTAATTTATTCTGTTCTGTATACAAGACATGAAAGTATTCTTGACATTTGTGTATTATTTAGTTAAATCATATTGGCTCTCCACATCCTTGTCACACCACTAACAAAAGAGCATCCTAGACTGGAAAAGACGAGACGACACCGTATTTTGTCGAGGCCATAAGGCATTTACATATACTATTTACTTTAGCAAACTAAATTCTTCAGCTTCCTTTTTTACCTGTGAATATGTGTTTCTAATTGTGAGGGATTTTGTGGTGTTTTTTATGGATAATTGTTAAGAACACAGAGTCCAATGGTAGCCCACGCAACAGAAAGCAATGACAAGGTGCTGACAAGTCCGGCAGCAGCACCCAGAATGCAGAGGAGAAAGCAGAAATTAGAGCTGCAGGGTGACATCCAGGAATAGTTAACATGGGGTAGCTGCAAATTTCCATGTCATTGTTTTTTTTTCCTTATGCAAGAAAAAATGATAATTATATATGATATTTCAGATCCCAAGATGGTTGTGTCTAAACTGAGCAAAGACTAGACTAGACAGCAGAAAATATCAGCAATAAATAATGATTTGTGACCAGTAGCAGGCTCTCCTCACATTTGACTTTAGAATATTTTATAACTAAAATCATGAGTTTCACTTGAACTGGAGTCTCTGGGGACAAAGAAAAGTTGTTCAGGGGATACCTGGGTCTGGTCATTGGCAAAAAACTGCTTGGAGGCCATCTATGTAACCACAGAGTCCAATTAAAGAGAAGAATTTGAGTCAACAACATTTTTGATCTGTAATTTCCTCCCAGGAGCATTTGTTCACATGTAAGAAGGAACTTAAAAATGTACACAGCACTCAGAAGTTTTATTCTAACTCATGGTCTTTGTGTAGAAACTTCTGCCTATCACCTCTAGTAATCTCATCTCTCTAGATCCTACCCACATTCTTTTCAACAACTAAGCTATTTTCCTGATGTTTTCCCCTGTCTTTCTGTCTTCTTCCCAGTATCATCAACCCTCAAATTCTTTCTCTTAGCATTTTATTCTGAGAAGTTTTTCTAGTTCAAAGCATTGCTACCTCCACCATGCATCCATCCATTTATGATTAAACAAATACGTAAACTATCAAGTATTTATTACATGATAGATGCTGAGCTGGTCATAAAGACAATTTTACTTGGAAAGCAATAAAGCCCTTCAGTCTCAGGACCTTGTTCAGTTATACTGACCTCTGCCTAAATGTGGGAATGATCCATCCCATCACCTGGTTCTCAGTCCCCCGCTTTCTGGTTGTACATCCCTTCTCTTCTAAACAAGGTTATAGAAAACAGCCTATTTTTTTTTTCATGGATCACCTACCAGGTTGAGGCAACTGCTGCCCTTCTTTTCTTCCCTCTGTCAGTGGGACAAGTGAAACACTTTGAGACAGAACCACTGCAAGGATAATCAAGAAGAAGGTGCTGATACCCTGGCACTAAAAACATTTTCATTTTGTGCTTTGCATTATACCTGTGATATCTTCCTTCTATCAATTTTATTCACTCATTTGTTTATTTCAGTCACTGATTCTCAATTGTCTCCCATGGTGTTTAGAGTAAGAAAAAATAAAAGGAGTGACCCTAAAAAACTTTGCCAATGAATCGATGGCCCCCTGTTTCTGGATATCAACACAGAATATAATTATTCACATTGTAAAAAGCCATGCAGAGTGTCACCTTACCTAAGTCTGATTTTTTTTTCTTGTGGAACTTTTCTAGCAGTCATTTTAAGGCACAGGACGATTCATCTCCTCTTTTCTGGTGAGGTCACCACTCTGCCCGGCTTGCTCAGACTCTCTTCCCGTCTCTCCTATGTCCAGCTGCTGTTCCCATCCTGTAAGCATCACGCTGGTGCTGACCTCGAGTCACCAAAGGGATCTCTCTCTCTCTCTCTCTCTCTCTCTCTCTCTCTCTCTCTCTCTCTCTCTCTCTCTCTCTCTCTCTCTCTGCCATGATTTCTATTTAGGGCTAGACATCCTCCCTGCCCCAGATACAATGAGGCACTTTACTGGTAATTTCCCCATTCCACTTTGTTTTCCAGACTAGTGGATAAAGAAAAAGAAAATGCATGTCCAGTTCACTCTGACCTCACCCTCCTTTCCCATCATATTGAAGATAACCAATTCCTGGAGTGCTGAGCTCTTTAAGCTATTCATACTTCCTACCTATCACTGGAGTTTACTCTCCATCTTGGAGTGAATGTACTCTTCATGTGACCTCTTCCAGTCCCCAGGAAGGCCTCTTTTGTGCAGTGCCTCATCAAATTCTTTCTAATCTCTGTATGCCCCTCCTCCCATGCACATCTGGAATAAGCTAGGTTAGCCTAGAAGCAGGTGGCTGCATAGCGAAACTATAAAGGTGTTTTTCTATTGTATTATAAGCATTTCTGATCTCAAAGAACTTTTCCCTAAGAAGTGGTAATAAAGAAGAAAATAGTGGGGTGGTTGTCAGCTGGACGTGAGGTACTGGAGAGTGAGTGCGGAGAAGGAGCTGGCCAGAGGGAGGTGTTTGCTCATCTTGAACACTGCCACCTGAAAAACACCAGCTAATTAGCTGTCTATAGCCACACAACATAGCAGTTTAGTATAAGAACTGAACAATATTTTACCTAATTGAAACTACAGAGCAGACTTAGGTAGGCTGAATGCAATTACACAGACTGGAAGTCAGCCAGGACGCTGAGGTTAACAATCCCTTCTCACAAAAATCACCACGGGAACTTTAATGACCACAAGTGGTGAGGGCTGCCATCATGCCTCCCATTCTAGGAGCACACCTATCACAGCCCAGGCTTCCTCAGAAGGGCTTAATGGTGCCAACTAATTGGCAAGAAAAAAAAGAGTGCCCTCTATCGACACAAAAGTAGCGGTGCCATGTGACTAATTCACCATACTAAGTAGGCATGCTTTGTTTTTTGTTATTTAGTACGTGTTTTCAGTACCTAAGGATGACGCTTATCATAGATGGAGTATCTACAGGCAGCCACAACACATTTTAATTCTTTTTTCTCCCCTACCCTTCCCATTGTTTCCTGTACCTTCCATCTCTTCCTCCCATTTCAATTTGTGAAATATATATTTCTCTGATAGCACACTGTGAAAGACTAAAGTGCAGAAACTTTAAGAGCTCAAGAACATTGAGGGAATCCAGAAATGGTCAATAGAGCATTGGGGTATAGCTAAGCAGCATAAGCGCCTGCCTAGCAAGTGTAAGGTCCCAAGTTTGATCTGACATGTTGAAAAAAGAGAAAATGAATTGTCAATGGAAACCAGTGCCCCCCCACCAACTGTTAGACCCCTGACCACCACTTCTACGCCATGAGCATCCCCAAAAGAAGCTCAGAGTTTCTCAAATTTCCCTTGTTCATAGATTATACCACTTGGGAATCTGCTTTAAAAATACAGACTCCAGTTTGGACCTGAGATTGTTGAGAAAAGAGCAAATTTCCAGGACACACTTACCGTTCTGGGGAACGAAACTTTCAGAAACCAACCTCTGCGAAGGCAGAAGTTCTGTATGATTCCAGAAAGCAGAACCTGGACAAAGAGAAAGAGGACTCTGTGCGTGTGTGTGTGTGTGTGTGTGTGTGTGTGTGGTCAGCTCAGCCTACCCTGCAGGCAGGGCTGAAGCAGCATGTGGTCCCAGGGATCAAACCGCAGTCCCCATGCTTGCCTAAGCTTGCCCAAGTAGGTGCTTTAGACCACTGAGCTATCTTGCCTGCCACCAAAAGAGAACTATAAAATGAGATTTAGCATCCAGAATTATCACACTGGCTTCATTTGCCATGGATACTAAGTGAGTCAGAAACATGGAGAACCCAAAATAAAAATCCAATCTAAAACCCACTCCTAGAATGGGCTTCACTATAGAGGAGAGGAAAAAGTCATAATTAATTTAGTGCCTGAATGTATTTCATGAATGAGAGTCCCACTTTAGACAGTATTTTTCCTAATCATGAATTAGCGCTGTGGCAAGTGATGTCCACAGTGAGCTCTTACGACCCCCATGAACCAAAATTGCGTAGTTTCCAAGACAAATCAAGAGAAAAATGCAAAATGCACATCTTCAAAGCTTAACCCAAGGACAGTAAGGGAGTGATAATTGTTCTTCAAAGCTTTGTAAGATGAAACCAGAGTTGCTATAAACATCTGAGAATGGGCCATGTTTGAGCTTATATTATGCAAACATAGTTATTGCTGTATGCTACTGAGGCTTTTGTGATAAAGCCTGTATACGCCATTAAAGACTCCTAATTGTTGGCTGGATTAATGATTATATGCTCTATCTAGTTATTTCCTTGGTGCTTTTTACTCTAACATCTATTTATGACTTCTTCATGACAGAATTAACTTCAGTTTTTTTAAATGTGTGTGTGCGCGCACGCGCGCGCGCACACACACACACACATACAAACAGACACTTAAAGAGCAAGACCTAATTAACCCTGCATAGAAACAGCATGATTTCCTCCACTTACATATGCTATGAACATACTGAGAGCTATAAATGGTTGATGTTGAAATATACACTTGTCCTTATACATACCTTATCAATTTAGCTGCACAAAAGCTATTACTTGACAATGATACATAAATTTAGGGAATCTTCCAGAACACATCACTTGAAACGTCGGTTATCTAAAACTGGCATGGCTGGTAATGTCCTGTGGAAGAAGAATAAAATCAGAACTCAACTGGGTCTTTGGGGCCCCTGATTTTTGCTCCATACCCAACTAGGAGAAGTTGAAAAGACCAAAGAAGTGTAAAGTAGGGAGTGTAAGGATCTGCCTTTATGAAGTACCAATCTAACAAGGAAAAAATTACTTTTTAAAAAGAGTAAAAGATATTTGTTAAACAGTGCATTCAGTTTATTCTCATTATTAGGAGAAAATGAACTAAAATACTAGAGAAGTCTCCAGTAAAGGATAGAGATGAAAATTGGTTTTAAAGCATGGGTGGGAGAGATGTTCCAGGGAATAATGTAAGAAAAGTCATGTGTGGGCCAAGGTAGAATCATGATCATTCTAGATTATGACAGGAAGCAAAAGAAAAGATACACTGCAGTGCAAGGAGAGGCCAGGACAGAGGTGATGGTGGTGGGTTTTAGGGACCAAGGCAGGACATTGGATAGTCAAAGAATGCAAGCTCCATCTTTGTTTTTCCTTTAGGCATTCTAAACAATTTATCCAATGGTTAAATATAGAACAGACTTGAAGGGGAGTGTCTAGAAGAGGAGCAAGGGGAAAGCTGGATGGCCAGCCTTCATCTAGACTAGCTAGAGAGAGAAAGTTCCAGTGCTGGCTGTGGAGTCCTATGAGAAGAGAAATGTGCCTACAGGAACTAGAAGGTATCTCAGGGATGTTTTCTTAGGTTTTTATATGTTGGGTGAGGGTTTCTAAAGGGTTTCCATTGGTGTCAGGGCATCCAGTCTATAGACTACAGAGTGTGGTCATGCTACTAGTAATACTCATCTGTGGGCTCTCATTAAGCACCAACTCTGGGCTAGCTCTGTTTTAGAAACTTATCTTGCATCACTGTCTCTATTAATTTTCTCTCATTACTGGGACACAATACTGGACACCCAAATTGAGGAAGGACATGTTTATTTAGCTCACAGTTTGTGTGGAGATTTCAGTCCATACTCAGCTGGCTCCAGGGAGAGCACAACATGGCAGAGGGCAACAGTTCATTGTGGTAGAAAACAGCAAATAGTAAAGGCAAATGGGGGAAACAGTAGCAGCAGTGGCAGAAGCAAGCCTCTTTCCTTTGCTTATATTGCCTTCAGGCTGTCTGCCCCAGGCAGGATGTAGCACTCACACACATAATCCCAACCACACTCAGACTCACATTCCCAACCTTGGTCATGAATTAATCTTAAACTCTAGAACCATGCCCCAATGACTACATGAGGCTTTCGGGGAACAACTACACACAAACCGTAACAATCATTAAAGTTAACAAAAATCATTTTGTCCTCAAAAAGGTTACATAATGTATAGAATATGAACAAATAACTGAAACAAATAAACATTTTAACAAGGGAATACTATTCCATATTAGAAAGTTATATCTGCTAAGACACCAGAACAGTGGGGCAGAGCAAAAGGGATTCAGTGGAGCAGAGAAAGAAGAGCAATCTCACTTGGGAGTGCTTTGCAATAAAAATAAGGTCGCTGTGGTAGACATCAGTAAGAAGGTGAGATCAGAGAAGATTTGCAGTTAGGCAGGGCATGAGTGACCAGGAAAGTATAAGGTAATGCAGTGAGAACACCTAGACAAGAGTGTGGAAGGTAGGGAGGACAGCTAGAGGAAGGTCCTGACAAGACTGAATTGTACATGATGGTAGGAACTATTAAGCACACTCAGTCTTTCCCTCAAGGTTGAAAAAAGAGGGAGTAGGGAAGCCAGTTGCAGAGCCCTGAGCAGGAATGATGTACACAGACTTTGGTTTCTCATAGATTCTTATGTTGAGAGTTCATTCTAGGAGAGGAAAGGTAGACACAGAAAAACCAGCTTGAAACCTGTTCACATCATCTGGTTGTCAACCTAAGTAGAAAAAATATATTTGCAAGTGCAAAATACTTCATGCATTTGACTCTGACATGTGGAGAGAGTCTAAAAGATGTTGCAGGAGGAGCTGGACTGTGAGCTACCAAAACAGTAGTAGACATGCCATGTCACAACTCAATCATTTATTTATCATCTTTAGCACTGGATTCTTGACTTACCTTTATTGTATGTGTGTGTCTATGTACTCTAATGAAAGACAAGAATATATAGAGTCAGCCCTTCATTATGTATAAGTTCCACATGCAAAGATCTAATAAAAATATTCAAAACAATTACATCCATGCTGAATATATACAGATTTTTCTTGCCATTATTCCATACACAATACATTTGACAACTATTTACATAGTATTTACATTGTATTAGACACTGTGTATCAACTTCAGACAATCCAAAGCATTGAGGGACATCTGCATAAATTCTTGCAAATACTATGCCATTTTATAAGAAACGTGAGCACCCTAGAACCAATCTCCTAACTCTGTTCAGGGATGTTTATACTGCTGTTGAAGTTTCATGTGATTCCAAATTCCAGCAGACTCTAGCCTGAACATTTGATCTTGCACCAAATTCTGGAAACAGAATAGAAATAGTACTGGACACAGAACCAAAACACTGAAGTTTGCATGCTTGGCTTATGACTCTATCTGTGTCATTTTGAGTAGCGCAGCTTCTTGGAACTTTGGTTTCCTTATAAATGTAAGAGGACATTATGCTTCCTGTAACTCAAGGGCTTCTATGAAGTTCACAATTACCTGTGCGTAGAAGCCCATTTTAAACTATATAGTATCAAGAACCTTCGTTAGGTTTTTTAATGCCTCCTTTCAAGCTTCTATTGCCACCAGACTGCTCTATTCTATCCGGTATAAAATCATAATTGCTCCTCATGTGTAAGCTAACCTTAATTCTTTGAGGACAGAAATCATTGCTTCATAGGCCATAATGTCCTGTGTCACTAGCAGAGAGCAGAGCAACAGGAAGTATTTAAGATATCGTTTTAGCAAATGGGTAAACTAAAGTATGACATTAAAAGGAGGAAGCATAGATTTGAGAATTAGTTTTGAAGAGCAAACATCCCAAATCACAAAAGTGAGTGCATTTACTGAGATAGCTCAGAATCTGAAGAGAATTAAACTCAACTTGGTAGGACACGCATAGCAACAGTCACTAACTAGCACAGCAGAAAAATTAGAAAGGACACACATGAGCCAGAATCATCATCAATATTATAAAATCTTGAAGAGTATTGTCAAATAGTCCTATTCAACATAACTTCCTCTCCAAAAAGATTTCAAATGAACTTCAATGAGCCCTCATCTCACCACTCAGGAGTGTCTAGTAACCATTTATTTATCTAATAACTACATTCCAGCACAGAGATAACTCAAGTTCCTAATGAGAGCTTCAAGATTCAAAAGTTCCTTGTGAACTAGCACATGATGATAATTTGGTGTCAGCTGTAATTTTAATATTAAAGGTGTTTCTTGATTACTGCCTAGCCATATATGATGATAAATATTTTTAACCAGAACATTTGCTTAATCAGAACCCTGTATATAAGTCAAAGAAGTTTCACTAGCAATGTAGGAAAAATTGCATATAAGACCATTTTCCTCAATCTGTTCCTTAGATACATACTCACAAGCCTATCTCGCAATATACCTAGCCAATAATCTAACCACCCCCCATTCAAAGCCCACTTTGTGTCTTTTTAACTGACATTTTGGAATTCACCTGTAAACATCAACAATTTGCCAAAATGAAATTTGGCTTGTAGAGAAGACACCATATTCAGCACCAATCTGGAGAAAACAACATATTCAGTTCTTTTAATTCAGTTCAGTATGGTTTTAACATTTATTTTCATCAATATCATCATTTTCAAATGACAACTGATTCCTAGAAATGCTAGCCTTGAGCTGATGAAGAGTTAAACCCAGAAAGTTCACCCCCGTGCCTGGTGCTCTTGTCTGGTTGTCTCCACCCCTTTCTTCCCTGTACCACAAAATGAATAATGCCTTAGACACAGTTTTTGCAATGCTAATATTTGAACAGTGAAAGATACCTTAAGACCTTCATCAAGATTTTTTAAGGCCTCATTTAATGTCCGTGTCAAGGTTCTGTGAAGAATAATTAATAGAACAAAACAAGGTCTATGTGCCCATCGATTTCCAGGGAATTTATGCAGGTAACTCATTAATGCCAAAGGAGGTTCTGCATGTAAATCCCAGAGCCTTGATAGGGAAATGGGACCCAATGATTTTTCTCCCCCTATAAAAACACAAACAATGACAAGTATAAAAGCAGATAACCTGAATATCTACACAAACAGCTATGTGGATTATAAAAGTTTTCCATTTCCATCCTGTCACTTCTTCTTTTCACATGTATAAAAGATGGGACAATTATTTCAACAGACCTACCGGTATAAATCAACACAGTTTTGCTGTGGGAAGACTGGATGTTTAAGGCATTTAATATTTCAGCATCACCAGATTATCACCAGGATCCATTTCGCTTTGTGGTCAAGTGCATGATTAGCACTGTGACAGGGTATTGGCCATTTTCATAGGAAGATCTGCAAATCCTGGTAAACAAATACCAGTTGGAAAAATTAAGAACAAGTCTGTGGACTGGAATGCACCATACTTGTAATGGGAACAAAAAGCTGGCAATCAAATCTAAAGAAAAAGCTAAATCACAGCAGAATGACCTACTTTAAGGCATTTGCCAAAGAGGCAGTGTTTTTAGACAGCTCTTCTGAAGTAGCGTCTTTCTGTCTATGCCATCTGCAGATTTATTACTCTGCTTGGAAAAAAACAACCAAAAAAAAAATCAAAAAAAAAAAAAAAACAGCCCTTTTTGAGTGATACTAAGAGCCTGGTCTACAGGAGAGATTCCAGTATTGGGGAACCACACCCACACCTACTGATGTGGGCCAAGGTTTTACTTTAGAGGCACCTAATTAAGAAACCCTGACTCATTTACATGGAGACGTTTGATCTAAATTACACTCCAAACCGCACCAAATTGGGAGCATCTGTGAATGTGAAATGTTTGTTCCCTGTGACGGCTAGAACAGGGCCAGCTCTGGACGGCACATGTTCAAGTGACGAAAAATATTTCACATGTAGCGTACTTCTGAGACCCACTTTTCCACTAATAATTCATAGTGAGCCTAACCAGTATCTGTACTTCTACAATTATTTCAGGCTGTGAAAAATTATGTCACTACTTTTTTTTCTACAGCTAGGAAGAGGTTGAAGACCACCCACTTTGTTGTCATTGGTAAAAGGCCTTAAGTGCATCCAATAATAAAAGGGCAAAGCTGGATAAGGTAGAAGCTTTGGGATATATATATATATATATATATATATATATATATATATATATATCCCAGCCCAGGACCTAAAAATGCAGAATGGAGATTGGAAGGGATAAGCCCAAAGGATTACCTGCCCCCCACCCCCCCACATCTTTGCATTAACTTCTCCAGCTTGGCTTTCTGGTTCTCAGCAAAGATTTGCTGCCCTGCTCCACAGACTATTCTTATATCCAGAAGAGACAGCTCATAAAGGTGAAGATGTTGACAGGTAGATCAATTAGACATCTGGATATGAGCCAAAGCATTGCTACAAGGTAAAATGTCTAAGAAAGCAAAAATAAAACATCTCTGCCATCAAATGCTATGAATGAACAGTACTCAGCACATAATTCACATAAAAGAGTGTTGTGTTTCAAGTACAATAAACAGATCTTTATAGATACAGCCAGCCCAGTACTTTGGCACCTGGTGACCACTCTACCTTGTTAAGCCATAGATCACCTGGGTTTCGGTGGGAGCTCAAGGAAAAAGAAAATCTTTTTAAAACAATACCAGATTCTTTTGTCTACAGAAAATATTAATGCATTTATCTGATGTACTGTTTATTGCAGTAGCTAGAATGAGATTTGAATATATTAATATTTTCAGCAGCAGAGCCCAGGGAGCCAGTTAATAACTTATGCATGGATACATAGATATACTTCAGACAGAGGTAGAGGTTTCAGTTCTCATGTTGGTAATACTTAGAGAGATCGAATGAAAGGGGCTGTTCTCCCTGCGTCTTTGTTGTGGGCATGCATTGTGACAGTATGGAGCCAGAGTTCCTCTGGTTGTCTACACAGCCTGGATTCAATAAACTGTTATATATGCATATTATGACAATGTGGTCAAGGAAACCAGATTTTTTCACTCTATCTTCAGTGCCTGTGTAGCTTAAATCTGGTGCTTATTTTTCTTGTCCCCGTTCAATATGTTAACATATTCATTATTTGATACAGGTTACATTCATTTTCTAATTAAAGCAACAGACTCAGTTGAGAAAGTATTCAGACTTCAGAATGAAAAATATTTAGTTTGCTTTATATTGTGCTATAAGGCTCCATGTGGATCCAAAGTCTGGTAGTCCTAGGCAGTGTGCTAGAGAGTCACCGTAACAAAATGCCCCTGGCAATGTGGCTTAAACAATAGAAAGCCATTTTTCTCACAGTTCTGGAAGCTATAAATTCATGATGGAGGTACTGAGAGAAGAGTTGTCTCTTCTGGGGCCTCTCTCCTTAGCTTGCAGATGGCCACCTCGCTGTTTTGTTCTTGCACCATCTGTCCTCTGTGCCCCTGTGTCCCCAGGCATCTCTCAGGTGTTCGAGTTTCCTCTTCGTAAGAGGATACAAGTCAGGTAGGATTAAGACCACCTCAGCACCCTCATCTAAACTTACTGTCCGGTTTGCAGGTCCTGTCTCAGGGCATGACTGCAGCATGAGGCCCTGGGAGCTGAGGACTCATTTGCAGAAAGGGAGGGGAAGATTCAGCCCACATGACGGACCCACGGTCTACTCCCATCGAAGCTCCTGTATGTCCCATGCCAAATATATATCGATTAGAGCTTCATACTAAACCTAATAAATATTTTCCAAGCTGTAGTATTTCCCAAGTCTTGACTTGCAAGTCACTTCCTCCATCAATAACAAGCAAGGATCCTTCAAAGTTTAAGGGAGCAAAAAACAGCACAGTTTTTCTCACACCTACGGCTGGAATGGAAGGGAACAGGTCCGTGTACAGAAAGCCTCACCACAGTGCAGGCCTGAGCTCCGCCCCGCCTTCAGGGACCTGGGCTGGAGGCGTAAGTGCCTTCTTCTCCATTACTGCCGCCCTCCATTAGAAGCAGATAATGCGTGAGATATCCCTTTCACAATAAAATATTGCACTTACACCACACCTTTCAACTCAGCATTTCCAAATGCTTTAAAAATCATTATTATTTTTATTATTTATTTGTGGAATCCCAGCAGTCTACTCAGCACTGGGAAGTGCAGTCAAAGCCACAGAGCTATGGTCTCAGTTACATAGACTTAAAACTTATGCTCAAATTTCCTTCTTGATGTGCCAGTAAAAAATCTGAAGGACGACACGTACATGTACATGCATACAGAGGAAAAAGTGTGAAAAGAATTCTAGATCTGAGTTGCCTTGCTACTTATTTATTGAAAAAAAAAGTTACAAGAGTCACTGGTTAGTGTTATTCCAATAAACCAGAACCAAACCAATAGAGAAAGCAATGCAGTTCTAGATTCTAAACTTCAGAAAATGGAAATTGATCTCCCTAATCAACAGCACCTACAGTAACAATTTTAAAAGGATTATTAAGGTGTACAAGAACTAGAAATCAATCCTGATCTGCTTATTGGCCACTGGTCACTACTTCCTGGATCAGAACTGCTCAACCCTGAATTGGATACAGTCTTTCATCAAGATGAAAGGTCTTACAGAAACTTGCACTTAGTCAGCCCGCATTTACTAACAGGGCTTTGCCTGATCCACCTCAATTCCTCCACCCCCAAGTTTCCATCATTATTGTAAGTCTCACTTACATCTACGAAAACAACTCTATGCCTCCTATGAATTTTATACTATCAATACATGTTGTCTAGCTCTTTCATGCTAGAATCTAGTCCAGCGCTTGTAATATGCTAAGTATTCATAGTAGGGGAGATGAACAAATGATAGATTTTTCCAGAGTACTCTACAAAGCAGTCTCAAAGTGAACATTATACATCCTGCTTCTTCAGCAAAGTTATCAGCTAAGACTGAACATAATAAACAAGATATTCCAGGTGCTGTTAAAAAACAATCTAATGAAGTAATTATTTGATTGCTGTAAGTCAAAATGACCAAATACATCTTTTATAAAGTATATATCAGGAATTGTTTTTATAATTTTTGAATTGAACCAGGGGAGGTTTTAATGGAAAAAATACATTGAGGAATTTCTGTGATGATGAACAGAGCAAAGATAAATGAGTGAGAGTCCCAGAGCAGGGAGTAGACCCGCAGATAAACTCCAGAGGCCCAAACGAAGGTCCAAGTTTGTGACTTAGAAGCACAGAACTAGTAAGGGAGCTGGGGAACTAAAGGAATTGTGAGTTACTGGGACTGTTCTAATAAGAGACTTTCTAGACGGTAGACTGCTACAACCTGAGAGCTGCTTTCAAAATGGTACGGGGATACTGTTGGGACTATGATTGGGAATGTGCTAAAGTAGGAATTATGAGCTAACATGGTACCACCAAAGTGGAATGTTTCTTCAGTCACCTGAGCTTGGAGCTATCTAAACTTGTGTGTTGTTCTCAGTGCTAAGAGCTTTAAAAAGGCTGGGAGACCCTGTATGCAGGGTGAGTCACAAAATATATTATTCTCTGTGCTCAAAATGTTTTTTGTCTTCTACCACCTTAAATTAGCAGTGTGGAAAGACAATTTGCCATTCTGTATTGTTCTATTCTGTGGTTTATATACTGATTCTCTCAAACGAAGGATGTGGCAAAGTAGAGAACAAAAGGTGTCTTCTTCCAAAAATGAGTAATCTAAGCCACTTAAGAGTTTCTGGTCTTGTCTTGAAACCCACAAAATGGAAGCAGCATGTCTAGAAATAGGGTTCAAAAGACAGAAACACCTGACTGCCCTACATTTTTTTTAAAAAATTGCATTGCATGACTTGACTTACATGGCCTGTTGGATTTTGTATTTAGCTTTCACATATTTATATTCCAAAGTGTTGTGTCTCTTTCAAAAAATTTTAACTATTGAGTTCAAAACCAGGAAACAGTGAAGTGGTTTCAAAGAGACCCATAAGGAAAGTTTTTGTTTTGGTAGAGTTAGGAAGAAGTTGGTTTTGTTTATACTTCTCTGGATTTCAGTTCA
>PVKN010012150.1:0-21016 GCA_004027915.1 Capromys pilorides
TTATGAAAACACTGACACAGTGTTTCCAACCTCACAGAGCATGCATGAGACATGCTTCTTATAGTAAATAGCTGGTACTTTCCAAGGGTATAAAACAAGACGGTAAAGCATCTGTTCCAAATGTTTATCAGGATTTTATTTTTATCAACATGGAACACATTTTCCCCGGAAAAGAAATAAATAGGAAGCAAGAATGTAGATGGACTGCTTCATATTTGCAATGAAAAAAAGTAACCAAGATGGCATTTACAAATACGTTGTGCAGCATTTCTACCCCACAGGCTTCCTCTGCTTTAGTGGCAGGGAGTTGGCTGAGGAGAATGGACCTAAGGGGTTTCAGTCAGAGGCTAGGTTTCCTGAAGTCCTTAGGAGTTAACATTTCAGTAGGATTACAAGTGTGAACAGATTTAATTAGCAGGTTCCAGGGAAGGCCCTTTTTTGAGGCCATGGGTAAGAGCTGAGGGTTGGGGTTTGGCCAGAGGCAAGCAAGGTGAAAGCACAGCATGAGGAACACTGCTGGCTGTTCTAGAGCTGGAGAGGTCACAGGACAGTCTTGGCAGTCCCTGAGTGCAGAGCTAGGCCTGAAAGGTTGAGGGTGTAGGGAGGAAATCACATCGAATCTATTTAATCAGGGTCCCTCTGTCTCCCCTCCAGTACTTCTCCCCAGCCCTTCCTCTGCCTGGAGCAGGCTGGAGGCATTTCCTTTATCTCACTTTCTCCAGAAGCTCAGCAAGTGGGGCTGACAGCACCCCAGGGGACTCCTAGTTCCTCAGTCTCCAGGGAGATGCCTTCTGAATGAAAGGATCTAAAAAGAGAAACACACCACACACACGCACAGACACACACACACACACACACACACACACACACACCCGTTGCTGTTCTCTCTGACAGCAGAATATTTTCTGCTCTGGGCTCCCGCATTCCACTGCCTCATTATCCTCTAGGAGGTTTTCCTCTCCTACCTCATTCCCCTGCCTCTGATATTGTTGCCTCTTGCTTTTAGTAGCAATAAAAATTAAAAGTAAAGCACTCATTTATAAATGGGGGACTTTAATTGGAAAGTTAGAGGGAAGAGAGGAAAATGCTCCAGCTTAGTTTAAGAGGACATACTGATACAGGGCTTCACCTATAAAGAGGCCAGCTTTTAAGGCTTAGCTAGTGGGATGGGGT
The DNA here is from genome assembly GCA_004027915.1 of Capromys pilorides. Lineage (NCBI taxonomy): Eukaryota > Metazoa > Chordata > Mammalia > Rodentia > Capromyidae > Capromys > Capromys pilorides. Next base: position 1,174 of record PVKN010012150.1, read on the forward strand.
CCAGTTGATTATTATCTCAGGCCTGGTGTCATAGTTCTGGAATCTTTATGGCTAAGACACGGTTTCCTTCCCAGGAAAGGATTGTCTCTATGGTGGTCTCAGTCATGTGGAGCTCTTCTTTTCTGGAATCCAAGTGATCACAGATTTGACTCCAGGCTTGTGGGTATAGCTCAGTGTCCCTGTAAACCACTCATCTTGGCATCTTCAGTCTTGAAGAAAGATGACATTGTGTAAATTTAGGTCTAATCAACCCTATCCAGCCTGTTGCCAGATAGACTCTTTCCAAATGACCAACCTACCTGTATGCAGAGCTCAGAGATTTGACCCAAGATTTTCTGTAACCAAGGTTAGAAAGTGAAGGTCAAGCTTTGCTCTACTTTTATTTACCAACAGTGGGTATTTCTAGGTCCATGTAAATAGTTGAAGCTCATAGAAAAATGGCTTTGAAAATCGCTGACTAACCCAGAAGAAAACTTCATGCTTTTAATGAGTAACAGGAAGAGGCCTAGGGCTCTGCCTATTCCTCACCCCCATGGTGCACCCTGACTATGCCACAACTGCATCGCCACCTCCCTTAGCCTACACACATACACACATCTGTGCACACATCTGTACTGCTACCTGTGGGGGTAGGACAGCCCCTAAGAGGAGAGGAGCAACTCAATCTTGCCAAAACGCAACTTAGGGGTATATAATTCTTTTCCCATCCCATATTCACTCCCTTCAGACCCATTCCCATCTATCATTGAACCTGTGACTCATGTAGGGCTAGTGTTTCCAAAGTTTGGACAACCACAAAGAATAATAGTTCCTCTATTCCCACTCCCCACCCCCAACCCCAGTTTGGAAGACTTATCTGGCTTTTCTAGTTCTTTGTTAATGAAACAAATATAACGATCAGGGTAAGGCACCACTATGTTCAGATGTAAGTATACTTAGGAATGGTGTGTTTTTTAATTAATTAATTGGTGGGGGGGGTGTGCCAGGAATTGAAGATGGGACCTTATGTTTGCCAGGCAGTAGTACTACTGAGCAATATCCTTAAATAGGCACCACTCACCTTGAGTGGAGTGACAGTTTCTAGTCCAAGTACAAACTGCTAGGTTATCATGGCCCTGATCCAACATGGCTGAATCCCCAGAACAACAGCTTATCTTCCCATTGGCCACTTCTTTCTTCCTTACTCCAGCTCTGGATACAACTTCCTTTTACCTTTCCTGCCGGCACAAGGGAGCCTCCAATCAGCACCTAGTGTGCCACTGATCCTGCCCCTCAAACTCCACCACTAGCAAAAGTCCCTAAAGTCTCAGCCTTCCTATCTCAGGTCAGAGGATCCCCCATCTCCCTGCTCATGGTCCTCTCTGAGTCTTCAGAGTTAACAAAGTCTCCCCCCAACCCCTTATTTCAGTTTCTCTGCCAGGCTGCTGTGGAAAAACCTAACACAGAGGACCAAATCACACTAGCCCATTCCTTCCAGAAAATCTTTGTCCGTTCCCAGGATGAATGTGTTTTAAACAGTACTTTAGTTACATCTCCAAAGATTATACTCAGGGTTTTCTCTTTGACTCCCACGCCCATTGCAGATGAAATATATCTAAATACAGTACTAGTGAGTCCAATTTCTCATCTGAAAAAAAGTAGAATAAAAACACTGCAGGAGTATCCAAAAGTCTGAAAACACATGTGACCCAGTTTTGTACTTCAATGAAATCCTAGAGCCTCCTATGACAGCAGCAGAATAGAATAGGATATTATTTTATATGTTTTTACTCTAAAGGTAGAATTTTTATTACATAAATATACATAATATTACACAATAAATCTAAATATATGGGGAAATCTTGCCTACAATTTTTTGAATCATCAGGTGGATACAGGACACATGGCATAGAGGTGGTACATGGATGACCAAAAAATAGAAGGAAAATATTATAACCTGCTAAATTTCTGAAATACCAAGTTCATGTTCTCTAAAATGAGGAATGAACTCTAGGAACCAAGGTTAGGAGTAGAAAGAATTTATTGCAAGAAAAAGAGCTTCTGTCTGAAAGAGACAGAAGGGGCCTGGAAAATAGGTTGCTGGCCAGACCCACTTTCCAAAGGTGTTTTATTGAGTGAAGCCATGAGGTGAGATGGATTTGAGGTGGAACAAAACTATAGTTAACCAAAAAGATTGCAAGTCTATTCACTTAGGTAATATTGATTAGGTAGGGATGAAATGGGGGCATAAGTCAAGCTGTAAGCACACTGGGAGTGTATCAAGGATTTTCTGGAAGGAGTGGGCTAGGGAGGTTTGGTCCTCCACCCAAGGTGATGGCTGACTATTTAGAATATCAATCAGGGTTGTCATCCCTAGGGGAAGTACGTGGTTTTAGTCATTCCACTTTGTCCAGAGGCCTGACCTACAAATGCAACTTCATCCATAGTTGTCTACTACACTGGCCTCCCAGGGACCAGCCCTGACTGCCTATAACTTTTCTAAATATTTTTATTATAGAATAAGGTCAAACTTTTCATGTATTCTGCTTGTGCATTCTTCAGCCTTCAATCACTACCATCTTAAAGCATGCTTTATATTTTATACTGCTATATAGTCCTTACACATTAATTTTAATGGTTATATCATATTTTAATTACTTTCATGTCCTACATTTACCACATGATCTTTTTTTAACTTAGTACAGAGTCTACAGGGTCTCACTATGTTGATCAGACTCATAGCAGTCCTCCTGTTTCCAGCCTCTCAAGTACTAAGATTACAGACCACACCCAGTCTCTACCATATAAAAATAAATAAGAATGCAGCATACCTTTGCATTCTCTCTCCCCACGGATTGCATTTGTTAAGAATAATGGCCAAAGATCTAGAAGTAAGGCAGTTTTTTTTTGTTGTTGTTCTATTTACTATATTTAGCACAGGGTCTACAGGATGTCATTACACAGATCAGACTCAGTGATCAGACTCCTAGTGATTCTCCTGTTTTTTAGTTTCCCAAGCACTGAGATTACAGGCATGTGCCACCACGCCCAGTCTCTATCTCTGTTCTCAGTGTGCCGCAGGGGCTGGGGCCGCTGGGGATCGAACCCAACCCCTGCGTCTGCCTAAGCAGGTGTTTTAATCTGCTGAGCTAGCTGGTTGGCCCTGTAAGGCAATTTTTACCTTAGCTAGTAACTGAGGGATTCTCAGGGCCCTCTCCATGGTTTCCAATTTTTTCCATCAGAAATATATCTAATGACTGCTGCACACCTCTAAAATGCTAGAGCAAGGCTGGCCATATGTGCTGCGAGCTCAGCAGACAAGAGGCTGAGGACATGGCTGGGACTGGGCCAGCCAGTGGTCATCAAGGAGGGAGACCTGGCCTTGCTTTGCTCTGTTCTCACCTTCTGCCAGGAGCTGCTACAGATCTTTGAACTGATCAGATAACCAGCTTCTTCCTGAAACATCTGGATTTGTAATCACGAAGTTACAAAAGGATAAGACCAAAAATGGATTCTTAGATGCAGTTTCTGCATCTCTCACTGATAGAATTCTACAGGGAGGAGCCAAGGCTAGATGTCTTGATCAATAATGCAGGAGTCTTCCAGTGTCTGTCTATGAAGACTGAAGACAGGTTTGAAATGCAGTTTGGAGTGAACCATCTGGGATACTTTCTTCTCACCAATCTTCTGCTTGGACTCCTGAAAAGTTCAGCTCCAAGCAGGGTTCTGGCAATTTCTACCAAGCTTTGTAGGCATGGAGACATCAACTTTGAAGATTTAAACAGTGAGCAAAGCTATAATAAAAGTTTCTGCTACAGTTGGAGCAAAATGGTAAACATTCTTTTTACCAGAGTGTTAGCCTGCCACCTAGAAGGCACCAATGTTACCATCAGTATTGTTTGGACCAATCTTGGCAGGAACATATATATTAACACTGACCAAACCACTTTTCAATTTGGTGTGGTGGGCTTTCTTCAGAACTCCTCTGGAAGGTGCTCAGACTTCCATCTACTTAGCCTCTTCACCTGAGGTAGAAGGTGTGTCAGGACAGTACTCTGGGGATTGCAAGGAGGAAGAATTATTACCCAAAGTGATGGATGAGTCTATAGCATGAAAACTCTGGGGATATCAGTGAAGTGATGGTTGGCATGTTAAAATAGCCAAGTAGTAAGAGCTGTTTATAAAAATAAGTCTATGGGCAGGAATGCTGTGAATTAAAGCCAACTGAAAAGCTTGGTTCTATAATACCACTGCTAGGAGCTAAATATGGATATGTTGAAGTTACTGTAGAGTTGTTTTTTGGTCAATTTCAGAAAAGGTGTTTGAAACATATATGTGAGTTTAATGAATATACAATTACATTTCAAATATTAATTGGGCAAGTATAGATTATACATTTCATAACTGAGAGCTCATATCTTCAGAGCTCAAGTATCTTTGAGCTTTATAGCTAAAGTGTTCAAGTATTTTTATTACAATACTGATTCTTTTTTTGTGGAAGTAACATGCCTGGTGTGTGTACTCAACTCTTAACTTAGAATAAATTTCTTAAAAAAACTAGATCAAGCTCAGAATCTGTTTTCAAGAAAACAAAGATTATGACCTCTGCTAGACTTGGGAGTGCATGCCTGTCATCCCAGCACAGGGGGCCTGAGGCAGGAGGATATCCAGGCATTCCTGGCCAACCCGAGCTACATAATGAGACCCTATCTCAAAAAAAAAAGAAAGAAAAATTATGATCTTTAATGCATAAGATCTTGTTCTTGTTACCACATGGTTCTTTAAAAAGAGTAAAACCAGCACTGTAAGATGATATCAATTTCACTGGAAAAAAAATGAATAAATATAGAAACATTTCAGCCAGATCCTCTTTTAATCAATATAAAATGGCCCACATTGTTGTTTTAATTTGCATTGCTGTTACCCATTATTGAGGTTGAATTCCTTCCCGTGTACTTACTGGTTATTTCTTCTTACATGAGTTATCAGTTTCTGTCCCCAGCACACTTAATTGTAAGTATTTAATTTCTCTCTGTGTGGATATTTATAAGCCATAGATATTGTTTGTTTGTTTTGAGCTAGACTCTTACTACGTAGTCCAATTATCCTTCAACTTGTGTCCTCCTGCCTCATCCTTCAGAGTGCTATCATGCGCCTCATTGTATACCATAGATTTTAAAAGACTTTTTTATATGCTAATAGTATTTTCCAGATTATTCTTCTTTTTGATATAATCCTAAGATTATGTTAATGAGTTATAGTACTTCCAATTCTCATAGAAATTGTTTGGAAAACTCTGGATACTGATTTTTGTTTCCAAGGGATGACACAAATCACTCATATTTTTCTAGAGGCAGCATTAGAAAATTATCAAGGTTTCTATCACTTGCCTAGCATAAATGATGAAAATATCTTTATCAATGCTTAATTTATGTAGCACTTTTTTTTTTTTTTGGCAGGACCGGGGTTCGAACTTACAAACCCCGGCAGGCAGGCACTTGCACCATGGAGCTATCTCCCTAGGCCCTAGCACTTGATTTTTGTATAAAAAATAAACAGAATAACTAGTCAAAATACACTGGAACTTTAGGGAGCCCCGAGGAAGGTTAGGGACATTGGAATATGTGAGGGAACAACTGGACATCCTGGAGAGGGCCTGCTGTAGGGACACATGGCTGAGGATTGGTAGATGAGGGGTAGATTGGGAAGAACTGAGGTAGGAAAATTTTTCTTCTCTCTAGCCTTCCCTGTTCACTTCTTTTTACAATTTTTGGTTCAATAAATCTGATTCCTGTAGAAAGTAACTTGTAATTAATTTTACTGTATCCCTTCCTCTCTACTCCCTCTGCTACAGTAATCTTCAAACTTCTGCAATCTGCACTTTTCCTTTCTCTTCTTGAGGCAAGTATAGCCCAGCTATACTGGGGTAAAACAGACTATTTGATATTTTTTATTTTCACCAGGTTATTCTCTTTGTTTAGTTTATTCATCCATAGTAACTATTTCTAGAAGACTCATGGAAGAAATATTTCAATACTTATCATAATGTCTCACACCGTTATATTGTTCCTAAATATTTTAACTTCTTTCCAATCCCACAGATGTTAGTGTGTGTAGGCTATGAAACTTGATTTAACCAATGAGATATGAAAGGTGGTATTGCAACAAACTAGTTTTTTTGACTACTCCCTTTTTCCTTTTAACCTGCTATTGTTAATCATAACTCTGCCTCATGAGCTATAGTAAAACTTGAGGAAAAACTTGGATCAAAAGCTTTGAGAAGTTTTGTTCCCAATGATGGGAAGACCAGTCACTGAGAAGCCACCTTTATCAGAAAGAGGATAAAAGAGTTCCTGAAGGTTTCATTATTCATTTGTAACTCATGTAAGAAGATCTGACTATTTTGATAAACATTCACACAACACAAATATAGCACACAGAGAAGATGAATGAAAGTCACAAACTAAGAAGTGGACCATAATTGGTGTGCAATGCATTTGCCATATGTAAATGAAGAAAAAATACTGCCTGATGAAGTCCTAAATGCCTACTAGAATCATTAGAATCCTTCGAGATATTAGGACTGGCTCAGTCCAAACAGAATAATCAATCTTTGATGTGAGGGGCACTAAATTGTTTCTCTTTTCTTTTCTTTTTCATTTATTTATTTAGTATTTTAGGGAAGGGTTTACAGGGTGTTTAGGGTCTCACTACTAGATTGGACTCCTCGTGATGTGCCTGTGTACAGCCTCCCAAGAGCTGGGAGTACAGGTGTACGCCATCACGCCCAATCTCAATTGCCATCTCAGTACATCCTGGGGGCAGGACCAGCATGGCAGGCCTGGAAATCAAACTCCAGTCCCTTGTGCCTGCTTGCAGGTGCTTTAATGTGCTGAGCCATTTGGCCGGCCCCTAAATTGTTTTTCAGAGTTGCTAAAAATATTAAATTAAACATAACTTTTGAAGTAATTGCCAATGGATTTGTTCTGTTTTTAGAAGTCTCAGTTTGAGTACAATATAATTTGTGAGCATTGCAACACTTTAGCCTTTTTCGGAAGGTTTTTTTTTTTTTTTTTAAATCTATTTAGTACAGGGTCTAAATCTCACAACGTAGGTCAAACTCATAATGATTCTCCTGTTTTCAGCCTCCCAAGACTGGGATTACAGGTGTGCACCACCATATCCAGTCTCAATGGTCATCTCAGTGTGCCCTGGGGGCGGGGCTGGCACAGCACTCTGGAGATTGAACCCCGGCCGCTAAACTCTGCAGAAGCAGCCACTTTAATCTGCTGAACTATCTGATTGGCCCTGTTCAGAAGTTATTGATTCTTATTTCTGACTATGATTATTTAAGAGTACCTAGAATAACCACTCACTCTAAGCAAAATACATAGGAGCAATAATTTGTAATCACAGGACAACTGGCAATGTAAGTCTCTGGGTCCTGAGAGAGGGCAGATAAGTGAGATGAACGGCACAACACCCCAGCTTTCTGGCCAAGGTACTTTCTTTTTGAGACACATTCTCACTTTATGGTTCAGGCTGACCTTGAACTTACTATGTAGTGTAGGCTGGCCTCTTATTTCAATCCTTCTGCCTCAGCCTCCTGAGTGCTAGGATTATAGGTGTATTGCCACCAGAACCATTTCTGACTAAGGAACATTTTAGACAACAGTTTGACATATTCAAACAGATTATAGTAGTCTTGCTGAGTTGAACAAAGAAATTAAAATTTTCAGGAGGTGTAGCAACTGAAATTGGAAGAATATGGTTCTGAAAAGGATAATGTTACAAAGAAAAATGCTTCACAAAATCTGACACAGTTATCTTTGAGACTGTCCTTAGATAAATAGCCCTAAAGACATAGGGTAAAATTACAATAAAGCTTCATTATAGAACTAGGGAGTTATAAAGCTAAATAGCTCTCAGCTCTCACATAGGCTTGGAAGATACTTGATTTCTGACCAGCTAGAGTGAATGACACCTAACAATAGAGTCTGAAAATGCATGAACTGAAAGATAATAGGACTAGGGCTGGCCAGATAGTTCAGCTGACTAAAGCATCTGCTTAGACAGAGTGCAGTGGCTGAGGTTAGATCACATGTGCCAAGCCAGCCCCACCCCCAGGGCATGTGATTGAGACTGGGCGTGGTGGCACATGCCTGTAATCCCAGTGCTTGGGAAGATGAACACAGAAGAATCACTATGACTCTGATCTACATAGTGAGACTCTACAGACCCTGTAGACCCTGTCCTAAATACATAAAAAAATAAAAATAAAAATAACAGGACTTTCCAAAAAAGTGGATAAATCAACAACTGAAATTGGAGATTTCAATATTTTTCAACAAGTGGCAGAACAAGTAGATAATAAATCAGTAAGGACACAGAATAGTATCAGCCAATTTGGTCTGAGATTTGTAGACTACTCTACGCAATAAAAGCAGAATATACGTTTCTGTTCTTCAGGTGCAAAAATGGAACAATCATCAGGGAAGAACTTAATCTGGGCCATTAAGCAAATCTCAATAAATTGAAATCATTTGGAGTATTTTCTTTGGTTACAGAAAATTTAAATAGACATATGCCATCATATGTCTATAATTCCAGCTCACAGGAGAGGCTTAGGGAGGAGGAGCTTTGTGAGTTCAAGACCAGTCTGGGCTACATAGCGAATTCAAGACCACCCTGAGCTACATAGAAAGACCCTGTCTCAAAAAAATAAAAGGAAAATTTTTAATAGAAATCAATTACAATAAGATATAGAAAGTTGTTTAAAATTTGGAAATTATGCTATACATTTCCAATAACCTATGCATCAAAAAAGATACACTTGGAAAATTAGGAAATGCCTTAAAATATTGAAAATAATCTGCAATATATCAAAATTTATTAGATAGAGCAAAAAAAAATTAAATGAGGGATATATATTTTTAAAAAGTTATTTCTGTTGCTATTTTACTTTTTAAATCAATTTTGCATATTTACGTCTGGTAACCTAAACAACTAACTTGTAACCTCTGAGACTGTGCTCCAATGAACCTCACTCCTGTAAGTTGCAAGTGGTAGGCATGTTATACCAGCAGTGAGGAAGCTGACCAACATGGGTCCTAAGCAAGGCATTTTGTAATGCTAGCACTACTCTGTTGTTTTTCTATTTTGTTTTTTGCGGAACCAGGGATTGAACTCAGGACCTTGCACTCGCCATGCAGGCAATTATGCCCCTGAGCTATCTCTCCTGCCCTATTCTGATATAAAATTTTAATGAAGACATTACAAGAAAGGGAAACTACTGACTAATACACCTGTTGAATACCTCATGACATAAATACATTTCATAGTTTACCTTATCACACAAAAATCCTTAGCAAATACTAGCAAATACAATTCAGTGGTACTTAAAAGTTTGCTATGCGAGGTTTATCTCATAAAAATAACATTGAGTTCAAATTCAAATATCGGTCAATGTAATCCACCATATTAACACAAGAAAGGACAATGGCATAGTCATCTTGGGAGATACAGAAAAAGCATTTGATAAATACTTCAGTCATGATGATTTCAGCAAATCAGGAGCAGAAGGGGACTAATTCAACTTGACTTTAAAAACAGCTACAAAATTCTGCAGCTAACATACATAAATACAAAAGACCAGATGAAAAAAATAGGAAATAAAACTATTCATTAAATAAGGGGCAATTTATTTAAACAGATATTCTACAAAAGAAGACATATAATTGCTCAACAAACACATGAAAGAATGCCTAATGTCATTAGTCAACAAAGAAATGTAAATTAAAACTTTAAGTCATCACTTGTATCCATTTAAAAATTGAAACTTGAGGCAGAAACATCCACTATTGAGGAAGACATGGAGCAAACTGAATGCTCACACTTGGCCAGCGGAAACCTCTACAAAGCAAGTGAGATGTTTTTTCATTAAATAGTTCATACATTAAATTAATATATATCAATTACCCACAATCTGTGTAATCCCATGCTAGAAACTAGAAATGAATAATATAAGATGAGGAAGAGTGAACAGAGAAGGGAACAATGGGATGAACAGTGAAGAGAGTGACCCATTTTAAATACTTCTACCTAGCAGTAAAGTTTCTGTTTGGGATGATGGAAAGTTTTAGAAATAGCAGGGATGGCTGCACAATTTTGTGAATTTTATAAATGCCATTGAGTTGTATACTTACCATGGTTAAAGTGGCATGAGTATGTTGCCACAATAAAATCAAAAGTCTGTACATGAATAATTCAGGGAAAATTCTACAGCTTTGTGCTCCAACTTCACAGAGTATATGGCCTCAGAAAGTCAGTTTAGTTGTTTCATCTTGTCTGCTGCTAAAATATGGAGGAAAATAACATTTATTTGTACGGTGTTTAAGGTCTTAATATGGAGGTGTTGTGAACATCTTGACAGGAAAAAAGTGAAATTTAGCTCCATCTTGGGATGTATTACATATAGAGCTTGATCCACCAAGCGTTTGTCTAGTAAAGTTAAAATCGCTACCAACTCCATTACAGCTTGCTTCCCACACAAAAGCTACAAAAATAAAAAAGATTCTGCACCTGTTAGGAAAATTATGAATTGAAATATCTTGAGTTTCTGTGTTAAGTGGCTCGATAACTATATTAGCATTCCTCTTCTTTAGAACTTATATAATACTATCTCCTTATGTATCTTTAGTAACTCAATAGAAATATTGACTCTGTTGATAATGGTCAGTCTTGAGAAAATGTTCTGAAAATTAGAGATAAAATATCATTTATTTAATTATTTCAGACACTTAATGCATATGGATGAGTGTTCATTTTATATACATAAAATATTTACAGATTTGTCCTTCCTTTGACAGAAATTACTACTTGAGAACATATGGCATCTAACATGATTAAAATTATGTAGCAAGCACAAAGAAAGAACAGTGAGTTTTGAGTAGTGCATAGCAATAATGTCTATTGTAAGAGCAGGAGAAAAAGATGTCCAGTAGTTCTATAAAAAAAAATTTTGTTCATTTCTCATCCTCTCTCTCTCTACCTATCTGTCTGTCCATCTGTATCTCTCTCTGTCTCTGTCTCTCTGTCTCTGTCTCTCTGTCTCTCTCTCTGTATTTAGTAAGGATCCACAGCGTCTCACTATACAGCTTGGACTCTAGTGATCCTTCTGTTTTCAGCCTTCAAGAGCTGAGGTTACAGGCTCGCACCACCACACTCAGTCTCATTTGCTATCTCAGCATGTCTGGGGGGCAGTGCTGGTTCTGCATGATGGAAATTGAACCTGGTCCCTGCTGGAACTCCATCCCTGAGTCTGCCTAAGCAGGCATTCTAATTTGCTGAGTGAGATTCATAGCAGCACCTGTCATGACATAGAGCAGTCTGCTACATCTTTTGGCTCTGGTAAGATTATCAAAACCCTAATTACCTTAATTTTCTTTTTCTTTCTTTCTTTTTTGTGTGTGTGTGTGTGTGTGTGTGTGTGTGTGTGTGTGTGTCTTTTTGAGATAGGGTCTTCTTGTTATACAGTTCAGGCTGGCCTTGAGCTCACTTTTATAGCCCAGGCTGGTCTTGAACTTGCACCAATATTCCTGCCTGAGCCTACCAAATGCTGGGATTACAGGTGTGCACCACCACACTTGGCTGATTACCTTAATTTTCAAAATACCACTGTGATAAAATAGTTCCTCCTCCAACCAAACCAACTTATTTGACCTTCCTAACCTGCAAAAGCCATGGGGATAACTTCATGAGGAAAAAAAAAGAAATAAACCCTGCATATTATTTTCTTTTCAAAATACACAGGGTAAAGTTTTGAAGGGAATACCAGGTATAAGTTGACAACTATTTTAAATATTTGAAAACGTCAGTGAAAATATTATTGATACTTAAATAAAATTGGCTCTCTCTACTTTTGGCTTGTGTTTTTCTTAATATGTCTGTTAAATGCCCTAATCAGTGATTATATGTATCAAATTAAGGATTATATATGATTTTAAATGGTAAAAAAATTAATTGTCCCATTATAAGTATAATTTGTTTGATAGGCAAATGTTCTGGAAAAACATGAGGTCTTGGTGAGAACAGTAGAATGAAACAAATAGAGATAACAATGTCGGGAATCATGAGTATAAATCAATTATTTAAAAAAAATTTTTTTTGGCAGGACTGGGGTTCAAATTCACAACTTTGCACTTGCCAGGCAGGCACTTGTGCTATGGAGCTATCTTCCCAGCCCCTTAAACTAATCATTTGACAAGTCATTATCTTCTGTACAGTTGTTACTTATGTATTTATTTATTGATAATTTATATCTCTCTTTAACTTGTCTGAAATCTTTAAATTGTCTCTTGCTACCTAAGTATTTCCTTTTGTTGTTGTGTTTAGCTGCTCAATGGAGTGATAACATCTTTAAGGTAAAAAAAACACCAGTCAGGTAATACACTTCATTCTTGTTGGTTTTTTTTAATCTTTATCTTTTATTTTTTTTTAAGATAGGTCTTGCTATGCAGCCTAGGTTGGCCTCAAACTCACTATGTAGCCCAGCCTGGCCCTGAACTCATGATGATCCTCCTGCCTCAGCCTTCAGAGTGCTGGCATCTATTATAGGCTTGCGCCACACAGCCAGTGCTCATCCTGTATTTCTAACAGAGATTTCCTGGCATGGTACAATGATTGGTTCTCTTCTCAAGCCCAGTAGGTTACTGGTAGAATTCTTTAGTTAGTTCCATTTATTTGCACTCATTTAACAAATGTTTACTGAGAACATACCATGTGTCAATCACTATACCAAATGTCAAGTGTAATCAGAAAAAGAGACTACATAAAAGGGTGAGGCGGAGAGTGTTCAAGGAAAAAGGAACTTTTTATGCAAAGCCCTGAGATGGCAAGGAGCTGTGCTCCTCCCAGAAACTGAAAGGACAGTAGGTTTAAGCTTTGTGGGCAAAGAAGAGAACAGCATGAGCTGAGCTTAGAGAGAGTAGCAAAAGCCAAATTTTGTACAACTTCATGGGGCACAGGGAGAAGTTCTTCAAAGTTTGTTCTTGTCTATTCTAGGTAGCAACACTGAGGCAGGGTTTGGGATGAGAGTAGCAAGAAGTATATCAGAGAGATCAGTTTGGAGGGCATTGGCAGAATCTAGGTGTTGGCTTAAACCAAAGTGGTAGAAAGAAAATAAAAGAGAAGCAGACAACATTGAGATGTACTATAGAAAACCATCAGACTTACATGTGGTTTAAATGTGACAGATTAGGGAAAGAAAGAGATTTCCGACTTGAATAAAGTGTAGTGTCATTTACTGAGTTAGGAAAATTTGAGAATCACAGTTTCAGATTTAAAGCTTCTAAGGTGTCTTAGTTACTTTTTACTTATTGCTGGGACAAATACCCAACACTTCCAATGAAAGAACGAAAGGTTTATTTAGTTCACAGTTGCTGGAGATTTCAGTCCATATTCAACTGGACCAAGACTGAGTGGAACAGGGCAGAGAGCATCATGGCGGTGGAACAGCAACAATTGCGACAGAGGCAACAGACCAATTAGGGCGCAGAGAACAACAACCAACGTTGGTCTCTCTGTCTCTCTTTACATTACATTCAGGCTCTCTGCCTTAGCCTATCCACCTTAGGCCACACCAATAATCCCAGCCATACTCAGACCAATAACCCCATCAGTACTAAAACACATAATCCCAGTGGATCAAGAGTGAAGTAATCTCAACAGTACTCAGACCCATAGTCCCATCAGTACTAAAATACATAATCCCAGTGGATCACGACTCAAGTCTCAAACTCTAGAAGTCCCCGCTTCATGACTGCATGAGGCTTTGGGGGGACAACTAGACATAAACCATAACATAAGGGAATCAAGAATTTGGTTGAAGACATGTTTTGAGAGATGTCTGAAAGATGTCTTACTTTTCTCATTTCTCAGACCAAATACCCATACCCAAAGTCAAAGGAGGAAAGGTTTATTTGGCTCACAGTTCATGGAGGTTTCAATCCATAATCATCTGGCTCCAAGGCAGGATGGCATGTCAGAGGAGAAACAGTTGGCAGGGACAAGGGAATTGCAAAGCAAGCAAGAGAGAAGATAAGCTTCTTTCTTCCCTTATGGTATATCCAGGCTACTAGGATTAAGGTCCTGCCAAACCAATCAGTGGACTGATATTGTCACCACCAACCCTTAATTCCAGCATCACATACTCTAGATCCAGTCACCTCTAAAAAAGCCCTATCTATGACTACATGAGGCTTTGATGGGACTCAGAGCATAAGAGCAGGCCAGAGAAGCATAGTTAGTAATCCCATTAACAGTTCTGGATCTTATTAGAGATATGATTTATGGTCATATATTGATAGAATTTAAAGAAATATAAGAGGTGGGCTAGCAAGATAGCTCAGGGGACCAAAGCACCTGCTTAGATAAGTGCAGGAACTAGGGTTCAATCCCTGGCACCATATGGCATGTGGACTGAGCCAGCCAGAGTCTGGGCATAGTGGCATATGCCTGAAATCCCAGTGCCAGGAAGGCTGAAAGCAAGAGGATCACCATGAATCCAAGCTATGTAGTAAGACCCTGCAACAAGTAAATTAACAGAAAGAAAGAAAGAAAGAAAGACAGAAAGAAAGAAAGAAAGAAAGAAAGAAAGAAAGAGACTATAAAAAATAAAACAAATTTTTTTTAAAACATGTGTTTACAGATAAAGAAGCAGAAGGTAAAACAGGATGTGTAGTGGGCCAGAGGTCAAAAGAAAACAGTCATCTGAGAAGTATTAAGTTTGCATGATGTTGAGAAACAAGCAAGAAGACAACCAAAGAGATTATTATGTTAGATCTCCTGAGTTACTAGAGACCGTAAGGCCAGGCACTTTCAGGAGAACAAAGGATACTAGACACAAAATGAAAATGTGGAAGAGGGGACCATTCTGAGGCCACACAAACACATTATCTCTTTAGGAGTTTAAGACAGCACATAAAAATGAAATGTGTGAAAAGTAGACAGACATAGGGGAGCATGGGGCGAAGGAGATGAGTAAAACTTTTAGGTGCACTGAGCTTCAGGTAGCCGCAAAGCACCTGAGGGAAAATACTACCAAAGGTTGGAATATAACTAGAGATAGACCTTTAGTATTGTGTAAGTGCAGCCAAACCTAGGACAAGAACTCCCAGCCCAGATGCCTTTTTACCATACCATTTCCTGCCACAATCCAAGCTCAGGCCCTGACATTTAATAGGAGGCTTAGTACTTAACCCTCTTCCAGACGTAAGTCTTAGACTATTCTACTAAGATAGCACCCACTAATCTACACTCTCCTCAAAATGGAATCCTTTATTTGGCCCTTCAAGGGGTTTCTTCTGCAATCTAAATTTCTAGTACTGGTAATTTTGGATGAAAAAGTATTTCTTTTTTTTTTATTATTTATTTATTTATTTATTTATTTATTTGTTTGTTTGCTTGTTGTGTTTGTTTGTTTCTTTATTTTATTTATTTTGTGGCTGGCTCAGCCTGCCCTGGTGGTGGGGGCTGGTGCAGCATGTGGTGCCAGGGATCGAACCGCAGTCCCTACAGTTGCCTGAGTTTTCCTAAGCAGGCGCTTTAGACCACTGAACCATCTCACCGGCCCCGAAAAAGTATTTCTTGACTGGGCATGTCAGAGACAGCCAGGAAGCATTTGAAAGAAGACTTCAGATTGGAGAAGGTTGAGTGAGATACACTGTCTCTGTTCCTGCTCTAAGTGGCTCCTCACTTCTTATCAGCTTCTGTAGACTTTTCCAAGGGCCAATTAAGATAGTCCCTGGGAGCATTCTGCAACCTAAGACTTTCCTTCAACAATAGGGGAAAAAGAAGAGTCATAAAAGTCAGAGAAAGTTGGAGGATTTTAGGAGAGCAAAACTTATTGTATATGACTACAGAGACATTTTCTTAGTACTCTCATGAAGACTTTTAATATTCTTCATGGGAAGTGCTTTCTTGTGAGAGAAGCTTGCAAGGATATTTATAGGCTTCTTTTTCTTGTTCCAAAATCACTAATTTACAGCTACTCCAATAAGCTACCAATATCACATGAGCCAACTCATTTAAGTAGAGTACGTACAGATAACAACATAGGGGCTGAGAACCCCAACAAGAAAGCATAGAGAGATTTTTAAAAATGTGAAAATAAATACATAAATAAAAAAAAATTTAAATGAAAAAAGAAAGCATAGAGAGTATTATGTTTGCCTCTTAAGCATGTTGGAAAGCAATAGACGTTTTTTTTCTGTTGTACTAATGACATCCTTTGACTTTCACAAGTTTCCTCTGTCTTGAGAGAGACTCAACCCAGTACAAAGGGAATGAGGGCACAACTCATAGCATATAGGACATATGATTTATAGTACACTAAAAAAGAACTCTTTCAGCTTCATATTAATTTCCTAGCACTTCTTCAGCAAAGTACCACAAGCTTGGTGACCTAAAACAGTACAAAGGCACTGCCTCACACTTCTGGAGGTTCAAAGTCTGAAATTCATATGTTGACAGGGCCATGAGTCCCCTGAAACCTACAGGGTGCCCTTTCTTTCTCCATCCTAGTTTCTGGTAGACCCTCTTCCAGATAAAAGTCCTGTCTTTCCTTAGCTTGTAGCTGCAGAGCACTAATCGAATACTGATCAGCACATGGCATTCTCTCTAAGCACATCTTAGTCTTTTAATAATGACACCAATTATATTGGATTAGGGGTCCACCCTTATTCCAGTATGCACTCATTTTAACTAATTACATGTATTTTCAAACTTATGTGACCCTATTGCCAAATAAATTCACATTTAGGGGTCCTGGGGATTAGTGCTTTTAACATATTTTTTGGAGGAGACAGTCCTATTTATTTGTTTGTTTGTTTTTGTCTTTTTGAGACAGGGTCTGGTTATGTAGTACAGGCTGGCCTTGAGTTCATTTTTGTAGCCCAGGCTGGTCTTGAATTTGCACTGATCCTCCTGCCTCAGCCTCTCAAGTGTTGGGATTACAGATGTGTGCCACCAGGCCTCGCCCCACAATCCTATTTACAACACTAATTTTCACAAAAAGAAAAGTAATAGTTATGAATAATGGGTTGGAAATCTAGCTGACCTCTTACTGTACACTTTCAATACTAGTAATTTCTTACATTTTGACAAAAAAAAATGTTTTCCTAGTGTTCTAACTATTTGGCTAAACTATTCTCTCTTCTTTTATTATGGTAGATACTGTTACATACTGATTAGTTACTTTTCTCCACTGGGGGAAAGGCTCTCTAATTTTGTATATTTCAGATCACTTGTGAATGTACTAAAAGAGATATGCAGAAGCCACGGTTCTATCCTACTTTATAAATTCAGGCCTCTCTAACTTCAAGTAGCTCATTAGCTCTTTGAGAAGTTGGAGAACCACTGAGTTTGGGTACATGGCTTCCGGGTCATTCTAACCTCACTTTTGATGCCACCATGGAAGATGACTCAGCCATCAGTGAGTCCTCTTATGCCTTGACCTCTTTGCCATTAATGACCTTCTAATCTACTCCACCAGAACTAGCCACTCCCATAGTCACACTCTGAACTTCGATATCACTATTTCACTAATTTCGTGCAACCAGTATTATCGTGAATGAGTTCTTTCTTTTCTTTTCTTTCTTTCTTTCTTTTTTTTTTTTTTTTTGAGGTAGAGCCAGCCTTTAATGCACTACGTAGCTAGCCAGGCTGTCCTCTAACTCATAGAGATCCTTTGCCCCAACTGTTTTAGTGCTGAGATTGCAGACATGCTCAACCACTCTTGCTTGGGGGAAAATTATAACACAAGTTTGTTTGTTTGTTTCCTCCAAGTTGCCCTTTTCAACCTCTGTAGGCTATTTTGTTGTTGTTTATTTTTTCTTTATCCCCAAGGAAAACCACTAACTTTTCTGGCTACTTTCAAGTCATAAAAATTCTCCTAGTAACTCTCACTCATAAGAATAGGCTTTGATCAGTAATAAAATGTTCAATAAAACTTGACCACATTCATCATAAAGTTTGGAAATTCCCTCTCTCATCATGTTACTGTAGCAGACCAGAAAACCAGTAGGGGGAGGTGAATACTGCTGCTTCTTTTTCCTCTTTGTCCTACTTTTCCCACACCCATTTCTCACTTATGTCTGCATCCTCCAGGACTGGATTACAAAGAAAAAGGTGGAGATGTCATCCAGGTCTCATTTGGCTGGCGCTCACACAGCCCTTTTTATTGGTCTCTCTTTTATCACAGAATCCTATCGCTAGCTCTTTCTTTCACTGGGTGTTTTCTCCTTTGAATACTCAACTTCCCCGATAGAGGTGATGCTTCTCTTTAATGCTGGCCACCAACTCCTTCCTCAGTCCCTAGCCATCTGATGCCACTCCTTTCCCTGTGGTCACATTCTCCCTTTAGCCACTTTTGAAATCTGGCATGACTCAGAACTGGCTTCTCTGCTGGTGGGTGTGCAGTTTGCTCTCCACACCCCTCTTCTTTGCCACCAAGTACTCTAAAGTACTCCTACCACTTCTTAATGTTCTTCAAGGTTTTAGGGGAAAAAGAGAAAAAAAGTCAAGGCACCCCAATAGTTCCAAAAACAATACAAGCAAAAACCCTTGTTCTAGCAAGTTTTCAGTTCCAGCTCTTGTATATATATTATTAAAGATCATAAAACCAGTTCAATCCCATCCATTACTCATTTTTTACCTGATCTTTTCTTCTTAGGCTGTGGAGAGCACCTCAACCAAAGTTAAAATGGAAAGTGTTCAGTCTGAACATCCTTTTTATACATCACGTTGCTCTCCAGTGGTACGCCTGCTTACTAAACTTCTCTCTCAAGGGCCATCACACTGACCGCCAAAGAAATCTTCCTCCATATATGACTCCCTTTACCTTCTCTGTCATTCCTAGCCTTCTCCTGATTTTTTAAATTCCCTCCCAGGTTCATACTGTAGTAATATCCTTTAACTCCCTTCCCTTTATATTTCAGTAATTAATTTTATAGTTCATATTTTCAGTAATATCCTTGCTAAAATTATGAATTTAATTGTCTCTATCTTTTTCATGGTCACATCATTTTGGAAAAAATTTCAATCCTAGATGGACTCAATAGCCTATGTTCGCTATGCTTACACCAAGACAGCTGAGCACCACAAACAAGAACATGCAAAAGCACAGGTTGCTAAGACTATAATTTTAAGGTTTTATTAATTATCACTAACTCTGAACTCTCAATATCCTAATAACCCTGTGATATTCCATTTACCAACTGATTTTCTCACTTTCTGCAAGGGTCATTGCAATTCCTTTAACTCTTCTCTGACTTGAATGTGCTACTGTGATACTCTCAGAAAATACTGTACTTCATTTCTTATTTCCCACAGAATGTTAAAGGCACTCCCTTTCTCCATAGCCAATTTACCACCCAACCTACACCTGCACCCATTCTATTCTCTTCCTCTCCTGCTAAAATAGACATGCTTTTCCTGTGGTGCAAAACCAACTCCTCTGTTTCTTCTTCGGATCCCATCCCCTCCAATTTTTATTACTATAAACCATTAATTATCCCTTTTATGTTCAACTTCTTTCCCCTAGATTCTTGTATCTAGTGATACTAAAATATCTATTATCTGAACAACCTGCAGAAGATTACATTTATAAAGAAATTACATACTACTATTGTTCAAGGTAATTCATATATGCAACTTATTTAACGACCTATATTATCCTTCCAGGTAGGTACTACTTTTTTGCTATTTTTTAAAAGGAAAGAGATTCAGAGAGATTACATAAATTGCCCAAGATCATAGGGCTGGTCTTTACTTACCTTACTGTAATATTCAAACCTAGACAGTCTGA
>PVKN010012151.1:0-21017 GCA_004027915.1 Capromys pilorides
CTTGCATGAATGATGGGATCTCTAGAAGCGCTGGTGAAGGAGGGAAGCTCTTCCAACTATGCTTGGGAGGAACTCGAACTCAAGTTCCTGGTAGACTAAGGCACTGACTATCTCCTCATCATGTTTATCATTCTTTCAAATATCTATTATAATACTTGTGTACTGTAGTACCGAGTACTGGAGGTAAAAAGAAATGGGGAGGGCATTACTGAATGGAGCCTTCGGGTAGCTGATAGTACACTTCCTGTTTGGCTGGTGTTAGATCAGGGGTACTTTTTTTCCCTTAGTGTTCCTAGACTTGGCTAGATCAATGATATCTTTTCACCTAAATTCTCATCTTTATGCAGGCCTTCTTTTCTCATCTTACTTATTTTCTGGCTTTTCACCCATTTTCCCTGGCTTGTGGTCTCCGCTACTTTTCCAGCACAGTTTTCACTGCTCCCCTCCCAGCATGCACCTGGGACATCAGCTGATGTTAAGGGTCCTGCTTCCTTGATCATATTGGGTTCTTCTATATAAATGCAGCAGTTCCGATTCTATTTCCTCAGCATTTGAGTAAGAAAAGCTGTATCTGTGCTATTTGAGGTACATGATAAATTATAAATGTGAACAATTCTAGAGTTGCAAGTATAGTATCTTAATTTCAGATTTAAAAAAAAAAAAAACACCAACAAAAGAACCTTACCTGAACCTGGAAGGGCTGTGTCACATGGACAATGACACAGACTGCTCAAGGGCAGGGTAGGGAGTCTACTATTCCAATTGCTGTGCTCTATTTAGTGTATCACAAAATACCACGATACATCACTTTAACAAGATAATTCAGCAATGAGGAAGGGAGGGATAGTGAAAGGGACTTCTCCTTCTCAGATTGCACCACAACACATGCTGCACTAGTTCATATTTCATTACCCAAAAGGTCAAGCTCCAAATTGCAGTCAATTGAAAGGTCTAAATAACAAACTGGGTTGACAAAATCAACATGAGCTTCCTTCAAGTAAAAATCTAGTAGAAATAATATACTTGACTTTACTCTTTGAAGGATTTTTCAGGAAAATGATAAAACACTGATTTTTTCAGACCCTTTGGCATAGAGATCTAAATATCAATTAACTTGATCAATCTGTTTTCTCTTCCTAAAATCAAGTGAGTGTTGCCTCCACAATGTTTTCCATAAGGGTGACAGAAATTTGCTTGTTGTCCAGCAGTGCAGAACGATTCTCCTTTCCTCATATTTTCACTTTGTCCTCTTGATAACAATTATTCTAAAACTTATAAGTTGAAATCTTGTAGTTTTAATTTGTATTTCCCTGAGCACAATGAAATCAAGCATTTTCCCTTGCTATTTTGTGGTTTGACTTTCGCAGACTCACTATTTCATGGGTTTTCAAAAAATATTAACCTAAATTGCTTTTCACTTTACCATGGGATTTTGCATTACCATACAGATACATATGCTGTTAAAATTACATGGGTTTCTGAGTTTAGGAAATGGTTAAGCACATTAGAAGTGTTTTAAAAGTGCGGGGAGGGTTTATAAGAGTGTGGGAAGGGTCCTGAAGCCTTAAGGTATATATAAACATTACACTAAATACACCATCGCTATTGTCTGATTTTCGCTTATTGCAGAGGTGTCTAGAACGTAACCTCCACGCTAAGTGAGGGGCTATTGTATCTATGCCTTATAAGAAGCGCCTATTCAAGTTCATTTGCTTTTTCTAACCAGGCTGTTTTCTGGACACTAAATTGGGTTCCTAGTATATTTTGAATATTATCAAATTTCTGTTTTGCAAAGATCGTCTTCCATAAGTTAACTCTGTACTCTGTTGCTGGGTCCCTTTGCTATGCAGAAACCTTACAGTGTCATCTTGTCTACTTGTGCAGTGCAGGAACAGTTGGCCGTGGTGTCCCCAGCCCCACACCCACTGCTCCTCTCATTCTCTGGTAGCAGAGGAAGCGCTAGGCCCTGGAGACTTGCTCTGCCCCAAGCAGTGCTCCGTGGTGCACGACTCCCACAGTCACTGTCTTACCTCAGGAGAAGGGGCCTGGCTTGCCTGGGCGCGCACTTCGCAGCCCCAGCACAATAGTTTAACAATGAATGAATAAGGTTTGAAGGCCCTTTGCGGAGCTGTGAACATCTGAATGAGCTCGGGGGAAACACTCCTGCTTTGCCTTATTAGTGCTGTGTGCATTGATAACATGCCTGGGTGAACTTGGCATGCATATATAACCCACCGCAATTCTTTTCTTCATCCCTCACCCTTTCCCTTCCATCTCTTGATCCCCCTTTCCTTTGAAAAAGATCTGTCACCCTACTTCCTGTTACCTTTAGTTTTCTCTTCATTTTTATTTTTATTTTGTATTTTGTGCAAGGTCTCACTAGGTGGCTTGAACTTGTGATCCTCTTGTTTTCAGCCTCTCCAGTGCTGGGATTATAGGTGTGTACCACCGTGCCAGGGCTCGGTGGCCTGTTCAGTACGCCTGGGCGTGGGGCCAGTGCCACATGTGGTGCCAGGGATCTAACCGGGTCCCTGAGCTCACCTAAGTAGGCACTTAGTCTGCTGAGCTATCTCGCCAGCCCTGTTTTCTCTTTTTTACTTTGGGTTTTGCATATAAAAGAAACGATGGAATATTTAAGGTTGTGTGCGAGTTATTTAACATTATAGTCTAGCTAAACCTTGGAAGCAGCCTGGATGTCCATTTACAGATGACTGGAGAGAGAGGCTCATGCTAACAGTTGCACACAGTGGAGTGTTACTCTGCCATAAACATAACCTGGAGTCACTTGTAGGAAAAGTATGTTCATTTCCTTAAATGACAACATAAATATCTTTCAAAAGGTGCTTAGCGGATTCCCCTGTGAAGGTATCAGGATGAACAGGGACAGCTACCGGCCTGGGACGCTCTACTGTGCTTACCTTCCAGAAAGCAGGAAACTCCTCCAGTTTCCCTCCTGAGTTCAGTCTCATATTGGTGAGTTCCGCAGCCAGTCTAAGATCATGACTTCGGGTTTGACTGTTATTTTTCTACGAAAGACAGTCTAGATGTCGTAAATGTAGCGTATTTTTCCTAGTCCTCTCTCACTCAACCCTCACTGGGCATCTTCACCTGTAACTAAGCATATTTACTCATAGTCTGAAGCAGATTAACAGAGGGTATCTGTTCACTAATTTAGCCCTTTGGAACCTACACAATGGTCTTTAAGGAAAAATGATCATACAGAGGAAAAGACTAAAATTCTAAAGCATCACAGAACTTCAGAAAGTGACTTTTCAGTAACAGGTCATAGCTGTTAACAAGGGATACCTAGATACTAGATTACTAGGGCTAATCAGCTGAATTTTCAGTAAGATTCATTGCGTAGAAATACTGTATGGGCAAAAATGATCTGCAAGATGATCTGCATTTGCCAGTAATCAGCTTTTACTTTACGGTTTACATAGGCAATTACAAAATGTATTGGTCTAGTTCTGAGAAACTCACCTATAAATTATGAATGGAAAATGGAAATTGCTAATGTTCTGTAGCTATTTCTAGTTATAAATCTTTATAATTCTTATTCAGTTTGCAATGTGATGTTCACAGTGTAGCTGAGTTCCTTATGAATGACTACAGTTTGAAAAGAGAATGGAGTATCACAAAGGTTTTTACAGTTTCGTCTCTGGTTTTATTTCCTTCCCCTGGCAGTAACAGGCTGCTTGTTCTTGCTTTTCTAATACCTTGAAGTGTATATTAGATGATCTGATTTATTTCAATGTAGACATTTACTGCTATGAACTTGCATTAGAACTATTTTTGCTGTGTGCTATATTTTCGTATGTTGCTTCCATTTTCATTGTCTCAAGATATTTTGTGATTTCACTGACATGTTACTGATCTCTAGTTTCATACCAGTGTGATTCGAAAAGAATATTTAATTTTAATTTTCTTACACTCAAAACTTGTTTTATGGTCTAATATGATCTAATATGGCCTAGAGAATATGTCTGATAAACCTGGGAAGAATCTCTACTCTGTTACTGTCGGATAGAATAGGGTGTGT
The DNA here is from genome assembly GCA_004027915.1 of Capromys pilorides. Lineage (NCBI taxonomy): Eukaryota > Metazoa > Chordata > Mammalia > Rodentia > Capromyidae > Capromys > Capromys pilorides. The sequence goes on from PVKN010012151.1 coordinate 4,043, forward strand.
GCATGCGTGTTTGTGTGTGTGTGTTAAGATTTATTGGTCAAAAATGTAGGTTAATCTGGTACTTAGTTTCTATCTGGATGATCTATCCATTTTAAAAGTGAGATATTGAAAAATATACTATTATTATGCCTTCAGATTCCTTAATATCTGCTTCGTATAAAATGCCACCAGGCTTTTTACCAAGATGGCATTGAAGGCAAAGATGGAAGCCCCTGTCCCTCCCAAAGCTGAAGCCAAAGCAAAAGCTTTGAAGGCCAAGAAGGCCGTGCTAAAAGGCATCCACAGCCACACAAAGAAGATACAACTGTCAGCCACCTTCTGCAGTCCCAAGACACTGAAGCTCAGAGGCAACCCAGATACCCTCCGAGGAGTGCCCCCAGGAGAAACAAGCTTGACCACTCTGCCATCATCAAGTTCCCCCTGACCATAGAGTCAGCCAGGAAAAAGATCGAGGACAGCAACCACTCGTGTTCATTGTGGATGTCAAAGCCAATAAGCACCAGATCACACAAGCTGTAAAGAAGCTCTGTGACATTGATGTTCCAAGGTTAGTATCCTAATCAGGCCTGATGGAGAGAAGAAGGCACATGTTCAGCTGACTCTTGATTGTGATGCATTGGAAGTTGCCAACAAAACTGGGATCATCTAAACTGAGTCCAGCTGGCTAATTCTGTTTTTTTTTTTTTGTGGGACGGGAGTTTGAACTCACGACCTTGCACTTGCCAGGCAGGCACTTGTGCCACAGAACTATCTCCCCAACTCCTTGGGTAATTCTAAATATATACTCTTTTCTCAGTAAAATAAATAAATAGATAGATAAATAGATAGATAGATAGATAGATAGATGATAGATAGATAAGATAGATAGAGAGATGATAGAGAAATAAATACATAAATAATAAAATGCCACCAGAATTGGTGGTACATGCATGACTGCACCGTTGGCTGGCTTCCACCACTGCTGGCACTGATGGATCTAGTCACTTTTATTGGTCTTTTTATCAACAAAACTACATCAGAGCTAACTGGCAAGGAGGCCCGAGTTAGGGCCCTGTCATTAGCACTTCCCTACTCAGGGATAACTGGTAGGTTGTCCGATCTTCAGTTCACACCCTGCCAAGCCGACTCTGCGCTTTGTGCCTTGTTTCCTACCACACGGCAGCTGGCAAATGATTGCAGCGCTCGGTGCCTTCCAGTGCTGTTTACCACACAGACCAGACCAGTCCCCACATGATCCCATCTGCTCGAAGTTCTGCCCTAGGGTGCTGCCGTTCAGACCTGAGCGTGACCCAGAGTTACACTCTAAATCACATGGACACACACCCAGACATGAGGCGGAGCAATCACAACAGAAGGCTCCCCGACAGTTCTTCCTTTCAGCGACTGACCGTTGGCATTTTCTAGTTTATACTGTTCCGTCTCTTTCATGCCAGTTATGACTCACTAAACTGATGCGACTCACTCGTGTGTCTACCTGAATCTTGAGAGCCCGGGATCCAAAGGCCTTCTTCAGACATCCTTCTGTCTGCATTCCACTGTGAAATACACGATGCGTTTCACCAACAAATCAAAGTTGCATGGATCAGTTCCTACAGGCTGCCTTAAATGTTTTCCAGGTTTGGTTGGCTCATCTTTGGCTCTTGAGTATGCTCATTGATCTGTAACCTCAGAACAGCTGCTAATACAAATCACAATGCCCTGCCAGAACCCAAAGGAGGTAAAATTCAAGTAGGTGTACTTCAGCAGGGGAAAAATGTGCCAAAACCACACCAAAGCCACCTGAAGCCAGATGTGATGTTTTTTTTTTTTTTTTTTTTAATTCCCATCCTCAGTAGCTTTCTGTGAAAATTCTTGAGATCAAATACTCTGGTATCCAGAATTTGAACCCTGCTCAAAGGAGTCACTGTGTTCCTGACTCAGCCCACACCTGTCCCCCCCTACACCTTGTCTGGTGGCACCTGGCCCTCCCTGTGCACCCCTAGGATTCGCCTCGAAAGGAATCAGTGTTCTTACTGCACACTGACTGGTTTGAAATCTAGTTTCTCCTGGGTGGGGAGGCCCTCCCCACTTCTCCCATGTGACATCACCCTCACAATACACTGCTCCTTGGACACTTGCAGGTCTCTTTGTTAAGCTTATCAGTATAGCTGTGGGTTCAGCAAAGTCAATTACTCTGGGCCTCAGAGGGCTTTCAATGCCCTCAGATAAGTAAACACCACTTCTTCTAAGGTCACACTGTTATTGATACTCATGAAGAAGAGGTTTTATGGCTAGAACTTTATAGTGTTTATTTTTATTTCAGCCAGGTGTTAACACTTTCTAGTGAGAGTGTCTGTTTGTAAACAGTGAAATAACAGCTGTTTGCATTCCTAAGTGGACCATATCCATGGACTGCAAAGATGAACTATTAAAAGCTACGGAAGACAGAGCAAAATTATTTCAGTAATTCAGTATTGCATTTGTATCAAAGCAACTTAACTGAGCTGAGTAATTTCATCAGTAATTCCAAAACACTACAAAAAAAATCAAATGTATTAATTGCACTACTACAAATGATACTGAAGAGTGAGTTAACTGGAATTAATTTATTGAAGGCTTTGTGCAAGTATCTTTTATATCCACTTAGGTACAAAACTTTTGTAAGAAAGATAACACCTTTATTGCATTATAATTTTGTATTTTACAGGAGTTATAATGCAAACTCATATATACATGATGCAACTAGATGGCAAAGTAGCTACTACAAGATTCAAGATGTAAAACTAGGATTTAACAGGCAAAATACTCTCTATAGCTTTTAATGGAAAATAAATGCTTAGAAGTGGTTTGTTATTGCCCCGTTCTAGTCATTTCTCAAGTGAACATAAGATGATCTCCATTTAAAATGGTACACGTTATCTAAGCCAATGTTGTACACATTTTGTAACATGTGCAATAGGATTTGTCAAATTCTTTAAATATATATATATACATATATACATATGTACATATGTATAGATTGCAATATACAGTACACAGATAGCTCTAATACCCCTGAACATCTTGATTAAAACTATTACAAGGTTTCTATTATAAAACTACTTGAAAAGTTGGCATGACTTCTTGATATTGAAGTTCAGTCCTAAATACATTCTTTACAAAACATTGAATAGTGGTCCCGCACTCATATTGTAAATTAGAATGAAGACAGTTGAAGGTATTTACAGTCTTGTGGTCCTTGGTTTCTGTGTGACGTGTACAGAAGTGAGACTAGTGTAGGCAGGCCTATTTGGTAGGTTTTTCTACTTGTTCATGTTGGAGTAGCTTCCAATTCTCTTCTTTGGAGTTGTGGATTTCCAGTTGCCTTGTATTACTGCTGCTGCTGCTTCTTTTGGTGTTCTGAGAACACTGGGCGGCTTTACTTCGAGGAACAGGAAGAAAAGATTTAGCTCTTGAGACACCTGACTCAGTCTTTACTTTACTGTTGCTGCATTCAGTCATTGGGTGGCTGCTGGGAGGACCGGCCTCCTGCAAGAGGAGAGAAAGAGATCGAGTTTATCGCCGCCACAGCTTCTCTTCTGCCAGCGCTCACCCCTGCCTCTGCGCCTCTGGGCAGACAGGCCAGCGCTTCTCCCTAAACACAGGTGCTTATGAGAACTTAAAAGATTACAGAGCAGCCAAATGCCAAATGCCAAGGTATTTACTGCTTGCTTTCTTTAGTCCCTTGCTGCTCCTGCTGAACTCACCAATACAGCAGCCCATGGTCCACGGCTAACGTGTCTGGATCCCCTTAGGAGTGGAACTTCACAAAACGCCAGGCAGCAGGAAGTCACCGACAGGACTAACTCCACCACTGTCTGGGCAGCTCTATAGCTAGGCCATTGTGGGTAACTCACTTTTCTGCGTTTCAACGACTACTCAGAGTGCTTACAGCGGATGTGCACTCTGACGCTTCTGGACACTACGTAATCAGCAGAGGAACCTCTCCACCTCCCTGGAGTCCACAGTCCGGCGAATTCAGGCTCCTGCTCAGCCATCCTAGGGTTAGGTGGCTCAGCCTCTCCTTGTGGGCCCCCCTTTCTTCAGGCCTTTCAGAACCCTTCTGGTCACTAGGTCAGGCTCTGCCATTTCCTCCATGCAGAACCTGAGCTAGACAGGTAAGACGATGTGCTCACCGTGAGAGTGAGGAAGCTGGCGCAAGACCTCGGGAGACTGAACTTCCACTTGAGCTGTTTCTCCCATCAGAGGTTCTACAGACAGCATAAGAAGCCTGCAAAACTAACTGTTCTGAAATAGTAAACATTGGTTATTTTCCCTCTTTTTTGAGACACGGTCTCACTATGCAATTTGGGCTGCCCTGTGCTCACTTTTGTAGCCTCCAGGCTGGTCTTGAATTCCAAGAGATCCCCCTACCTCAACCTTCAGAGTGCTGAGATTACAGGAATATGCCACCATGCCTGGTTCCAGGGCCCCATGGCAGGTGCCCACATATGAGGTTGAGAGGCAGTGCCTGGGGATCCGGGCCGAGGCAGCACGGCATGCTGGGCCAGGAATTGGACTTGGGGCCCTGTGCTTACCAGGTAGTGCTTATACCTCTGAGCTATCTTGCCAGCCCCTATTTTCCCTCTTTGACAGCAACAATGCACCCATTAAAAGTTTTAAAACTAGACTTTAACAGGGAAAGTAGACAGCATGGCTTTTGTGCATTGTAATTAAGTTCACCAGCTGCAGCAGCATCATGGATACAGACAAAAACGAACTTCTTCCAGACAAAAGCTTCTTCTGCAAGGAATCAGGAAGCAGCTATATGCACGTAGCCTGCAGTGTTAGGACCAACTATGTTCAAGCAGGCACAGGAAAAAAAAACCTTAGTTCCAGAGGGGCAGGGTGTCCACATCTGCTGCTCCTTACCCACTCCATTTGTGCTTTATAGTAGCTTAAGGTCAAAGTAGAAACATAACCACAGTCTGTCTGACCAGCATGTTCTGCTTTTGCTTTATAGAGAAGCTGATGCTATGAAGCTGCTAGGAAGAAAGTGGGAGCTGTGCTGCTCGGGAGCTGGACAGTTAAGGAGCACATGCTGAGACGTAGAGATGCCATGCAGATGCTTTAGCTCAGCTTCATTCCTCCTGGTAAGAAACGACTGAAGTCTATAAAGCAGGACACAGTCATGGGCCTACTAAGGGCATCCAGAATTTTTAATTTGGTCTAAAACACCAGCAATTCACTTATACACAGTATGCAGAAGACATGGCATGTTATGAAATGACAGGGATGAGTTGGCCTGAAGAATCAAAAATGCAATTGTGCCATTACTGTTGGACTTCCCCAACAACCACAGAGCTCATGCCAAGGCTCAGAAGGGGCAAAGGAGACACACACTGTGTCGTCTTCTGGCCTGGCCTCCGGCCTTCACCATGAGGTCAAGAAAAATGCCCCAAATGCCTAAGGCGTAGGTGGGTTGTCGGGGCTGTAGGTAGGTGGGTGGGGCTCAGGACAGCGCGGGAGCTGACTGGATGGGAGTGCAGGGCGTTCTCTGTGACTACACGTAGGCCTCAGAACACGTGGCTGAGAGGGCAAGAGCAGAACTACAGCTTGACGGATTCTGTCCTGCAGGAAAGAGTGATGCCCTCAACACCCTAACAGCCAAGTGACTTCCTCCAAGCTACCGTGTACTAATCCTCAGGGCAGGAGTTAAGGTGGTTTAGGGTTCTTGGGATGAATCTTCAGAGCATTCTATGAAACATACATGGTCATTATGTATATTAAACTCCAAATCTGCAAGTTAGGAAGTTTTGATTTATTTAGTTTTAAAGAATTATTGCTAAACCAGAACAATTCATCCTTCAATCCTAAGCATCTACCACAAGTCAAGATACTGTAATAGCTCTAGGTAGGAAAGCAGAAGCAAGAAGAAAAGGCAAGTGCGCTCGGAGCTGGATCTGCAAAGGCGCGTGGACTCTCGTGGGTGCAGAGGGCTTGCCTGGCTGAGAGTGGGAACTGCCAGGAAGCCCTGGAATCTGTGGGCCTCGGCTGCACCGCAGCCCTGCAGAACGCGGGCAGAGGCCAGGCACTGCGGAGCAAAACCAGAACTTCAAGCAGGCTTTACTATATGACTGAGGAGGAGCACTTGTGCTTTCTTTTAGCATGTTAGTTTGCATTTAGAGAAGAGAACATTTTGTTAGTATTTCTTCCTATTGATTTAAGTGAATATGTTATTAGTTGTTGCTTTTAATGAAGAAGGCTGGCCAGGGCCAGAGAGATAGCTCAGCAGACTAAGTGCCTGCTTAGGCAAGCACCAGGGCTGGGGTTTGATCCCAGCACCACATGCTGCACTGGCCTGCTCTTGGGCATGCTGAGCTGGCCACCAGGACCAGGTGTGGTGGCGCATGCCTGCAATTCCAGCGCTGCGGAGGCTGAGATGGGAGGATCACTATGAGTCTGAGCTGCCTAGTGAGATGCTGTACCAGATATATTAAAAAAAAAAAAAAAAGGCTGGCCAGTGTATCCCTCAGTTAACAGACCAACCACGGCCCCTCTGGTAAAGGACTTATAGTGGAGCACACGCTGAAGAGGGTGAGCATTTACTTAGGATGGGTAATCGTGGCTGCAAGACACAGCAGCTTCCTAGCTATGCAGAGGAAAATTATTCCAGCTAGCCCACAGCACTCCTACCTCTAAAGGGAGAAGTTACTTCCTGATAAAGAAGAAACTGGGCCCAGAACCAAGCAATGCTGCTTATCCCAGGGTGGCAGAGGAGCGCGCCTGCCAGCCTTCGGAAGACTACCAGGCAAGGCAGACTGCGCCCTCTTCTGGCAAGCTCCGAGAAAAACACCTTTTGTGGGAGTGTGTTCTGTCTTCAGTGGGCAAAGAAAGAGAAAAGGGACACCCAGGGTCCTAAAAAGTGACCACGTGGCTCTGTTTTCTAGTCCAGATAGAATCCAAAGACCCACTGTATTTAAACCTTCTTTAAAACAAAGTTGTGCTGAGTTGCTCAACGCTTATACCCTTCCAGTACCACTTTTATGGACAGTACCTTGCTGTCGAAGTCCAGTGTGTAACTCTTGGCATAGAGCCACAACAGCGCTTCTTCACTAGATATTTAATCTTGTGTGTATGTGTGTATGTATGTATGTATGTAGTATGTATGTATGTATTGTATTGTATTTGGCACAGGGTCTCGCTACAAAGCTTGCACTCACAGTGATCCTCCTGTCTCAGCCTCCCCAGTGCTGGGATTACAGGCATGTGCTACCATGCCTAGTTTTGGTGGCCGGCATAGCATACAGTACTGGGAATCGAACCCAGGTCCTTGCGCTTGCCTGGCAGGCACTTAGACTGCTGAGCTATCTCCCTAGCCATTAGACATTTAAACAGTAGCATTCAGTCTCTATTCAGAAAAGTGACTGTGCTGTGGAAAGCAGCTCGCTGTCCCACTTCACCGGAGCCTCGTGGTCCTTTCCTGTAATGTATTCTACAAGGCATCTGACAGAACGGGCGTGGAGGGCCAAGAAACGTGCTCCGGTCTCTGATCACCCTACATCAGCGCAGGTCATCGTTTACGGGTAATGAGTAGAGGTGTTAAAGACAACAGAGACGGACACGGGGCTAAGGAGTTTTCAACCGACACGCTCCGCGGTGCCCCAGGTCACTCTTACTGGGCATGCTCTCTTAAATGCTCTGCCGCGTGCGCCGGAGGGGGCACATGGGACAGAGCTCGCAGCGCTGCCCCTCTTCGGTCATCACGTGCGGCTGCATCAGGGACCTCGGCTCCGTACCTCTCACCTTCCCTCCTCAACACGGACGGCTCACACAGTTCCAGCACAACAGCCCAGACTGAAAGCTGATGCTGCAGTGAAACAGCAGGGGCTGAGGAGCCCAGGGCCAGGTGGGGCTCAGCAACTCAGCAGGCACAGCAGGCTCACTGTGCCATTCCGCCGTGTCTCCCGCCCAGGTCTCCGTAAGCCACCACTCCACCAAGGAGTAGCAGGCGAGAACAGGACGCGAATGGCAGTGACGTGGGGGGGTGAGCAGCCCACACTACCGAGGGCCTCTAAGAGATCTGCACCTTCACGAAATAACAAACGGGTAAAAAAACCGTGTATTTCTGTCTATCCAGGAGGACCACATTGTGCTATTTTATCACTCACTAACCGATCAGTAAAAGCCCAGTACCACAGTCAAGGATGTCATTTTAAGAGGTGAGTGAAATCTACTGGAGTCTCGGCACTCCTGTTTGCTATTCTCCCTTGGCTTCAAAGGGGACATAATGTGTATTACAGCAGGTCAGAAATTTAAGATGAAAATGAATTTTTGAAAAATGGGTAGGCTCTTCATTGTTTAGCCCTTTTGCTGTAATGAACTCACTTTTCCAAGATGCAAGAATTCTTAAAACTTTCCCAAACACAAAGGAATCTATTTTAAAATGTAATATCCCCAATGACAAATGTTATACTATTTGTAATTTGACATACAAAAATGAAAGCAAAGGCACCCCAAATTTTGGAATAACATTAGTATTTCTTTTACAATTTAATTTCGTTTCTTTTTTTTTTTTTGTATTGGTACAGGGTCTCCCTATGCAGCTCGAACTTACAGTGATCCTCCTGTTTTCAGCCTCCCCAGAACTGGGATTACAGGTGTGTACCACCCTGCTGAGCTATCTCGCTGGTCCTTAAGTTAGAGTCCTTTTAACCTGATTAATTAAGAGTACTTTTACTTTTGTCCTATGTCTCATTTGTTAGGGGTGGCTTAAAAATAATTTCATGATTCACGCTGAAAAAAGAAGTCACTCCACAATCACCCTTTGTCCTATTTTTGACCAAAAAACCACTTACCTTTGGAGACACTGGCATTCTTGGGCTATCGAGAGCTGCTGAGTATGCAGGGATGTTTCCTGAATTGTCAAACTTCCTTAAATCATCCCTGGAATCAGCAATCTGGAAAACACGCCCCCTTATCAAGTCAGGTTGCCAGTTACAGCGCAGCACCCTCGTAGCACAGCCGGCTGTCACAGGGCCAGCCTACAGAGCCTTGTCCTGCCCTCGGAAGTGCCACAGAGCACACCTCCAGGTCCTGTACTGTTCACGTGAAATACCTGGAGACTTTATGTGAAATCCGCAGCAAATACATGAGAAGTATTCTCTAAAGGAAAAGCGTCTCTGAACAGATCAAGAAAAAGAGAACTCTATAGGAAGAAAGTCATTTGGTAAGTAAAGAAGATGTGAAAGACTATAATCATTATCTTATTTTCTCATTGGATTCGAGTCTCATTTCCACTAGTGTTAAATAAGATGCTCATCGAGGCTTTCTCCTAAAGATTCTGCCTGCGCTAGTGTGGCCTTGAATCCTGCAGAGAAACCTGCGCAGGCTGCGGGGCTACGAACGCTGCCTTCCAAGCAAAGGCTGTCACTGAGGAAGCTTGGTAAAATCTCTGCAGATATAGAGAGCCAGACAGCTGGAATCTGACTGCATTCCTATTTTCTTCGAGATATCTGCATTAGTGGTTTTCATATTTGGATCTCAAATTTCACAATTTAACCACTTACTGGTCTAATGACCAAAAATTGCACTTTAAAAAAAATGTATTTAGTATAGGGTTTTCAGGGTCTCACTGCACTGTACTCTTAAGTGCTGGGATTACAGGCGTGCATCACCACGCCCAGTCCTATTCACGGCTCAGTGCACCCCAGGGGTGGGGCTGCCACAGCATGTCAGGGATGGGGGATTATGCTGTAATATGCTGAGCTGTCTGGCTTTATTTTTCATTAATTTTAAGATAAAACATAAAAAAACAATTGTATCAAATTTATTTAATATAAGAATTGACTGCTTGAAATGACACCTGCTCAAGAGCTGCTCGAGGGCCAGGGATATGGCTCAGTGACATAAGAGTCTGCCTGTCAAGTGCAAGGTCCTTAGTTCAATCCCCATTGTCCCCTCCAAAAAAAAAGAAAAGATCATAAGAAAAAAAAAATGCTCAGGACAATACATCAACAAACACGCTGCCCCCATGATGCTCAAGGACCGGGAAGTGGTTAAAGTCATGAATGCTCCACACAGACTAATTCTTTTTGCTGATTTGTAAAAGAAAGTTTTATCACTCTCTCTATAATCTGAGTCTGAGTCTGCTGTGACATACAACTGTCACTTTTTGACAGATGTCTTTCATGCCAATGGAGAAGTCTAAGGAAACTCAAACTTGGATTTATACAGAAAGTTGCCTACTATGTTGGTGTGACTTGCATTAATGCAACTGACGTACCATCTTTGGGTCTTCAGAAAAGAGTGGGGAAGCCAGCTTCAATACCGACTTCTTCATAGGAGATAATAGATTTGGAAAAGAGGATTTTTTAAGCAAAAAAAAAAGGATTTTAAGCAAGGTTTGACGTGCAACACTGGCCACACTACTCAGTGAGAAAAACGTCCTCCCCGGACTGCTAGCACGAGGTGCTGGGCAAGTCCCCAGTCTCCGCCCTCACCCGTCCGCACAGCGCACCTTGCTTATGTCAGATTCCGATTTGCTGGAGCACATAATCTGAAGTTCCTTGACAAGGTCTGTGTCATCATCCGAGCCCAGAGAGAGCCTTGAGTCCAAAGCCAAGGTCAGCGAGAGGTCATTCTCCAGGGACCTAGCACAAGTTCAGGAAAGAGCTTTTCAAGTGAAAAGCAGCAACTCAGGTCCCCACATGCAAATCCAGAGCTGGTACCTTTCGGGGGGATTTGCTGGAGAACTGTAAAAGTGTTTTCAATACTTTCAATTATTTCGTAACTGTCCTTTAATACAACACTTTTCTGAAACTTAAGAGATTAGAATGCTAAAGCACTAAGTCATAGGATTTTGCCAACTTCCACTCAAAATTCTTAATAGGTTAAAATTTTGTTTCACAAGGAAATGTATTTAGACAAAAGTTCAGTCTTCGTCTCTCCTTTTCTTCTACCTCTCAGGCCAGACACAGCCAAGACAGTTCAGAGTCGGCTCGGGCACTTGCCAGCAGCAGCAGCAGCAGGTCAGGCTGTCTTCTTGCCCTCAGCATCTCACTTTTGGGCTCCCTGCTCTCTATGAAGTCCCCATACCTCCTTAGTGTTGCTAGGAAGCTGACAGAGGCTGAGGCACATGATGGACCGAGCAGTGGGCCTGGCAGGAGTGGCACCAGATGCAATGTCCTCATTGTCCCCCATCTCTTCCTTTTCCCCTCCTCTGCAACGCTGCAAACTTCGGGTCAGGATCCCAGACACTACACAGTGACCAGGCAGCATGATTTAGGGTTCCTGGTACCTGCCTGAGAAGTGCCCAAACATGTCTATTCTCCAATTAACCAAATCTTTGACGGTTCAGTTTACTGAGAAAACAACACTCTAGGACCATAACCAAAATTACCACTATGTAAGTCATGTAAGCCTTTGTAAATTTAGGGTTAGAAAAGTCATCCAAAGAGTTTCTAAAAGCCCACAAATGGAGGGCTTTAGTATGTGTTGTCAGATATATTAATGACCAAGCTTGATAAACAAAATGAAGACTATAATATTTCTATGATTATCCAAAAATTAAACACAGAAAGTCTTTATATTAACATGAAGGTGAAGGAAGTTTTAAATATTTTTGGGGGGCAGGGTCTTTTTGAGACAGGGTCTCGCTATGCAGTTCAGCCTGCCCTTAGCTCACTCTGCAGCCCAGGCTGGCCTTGAACTTGCACTGATCCTCCTGCTTCAGCTTTGTGAGTGCCGGGATTACAAGATGCTGTGCCACTACACCCAGCATGGGAGTTTTAAATATTTTACTTGAAGATTTCTTTCACCCACCAGATTTCAGTTTAGTGCTAGTATTTTAATGATATCTATTAGTTTATATAATTAATGGCATAATAATTATATAAACTAAGAATGTGGAATATTTCATGACCACAGTTACTTGATTTATCTTTGAGTAAAATCAGAAACAGGAAAAGGGGAACTTACTTTTGCTTTGACAGAGAGGCGTTCCTATTGTAATTCAGCTGTGATATAGTCACATTTTTTATACCTGTTGAAAATACAATAATTTTCAATACAACACACCATTATATCTGCGCATCTAGATCTTGGTGTTTGAAAGAAACAGACTAAGGGCCTGCAGTATACTGATACTGTTCTTGGATCATCACTACCTCTTCTGGTGACTCCTCAAGACAACAGCCATTGCCATAACCACAGCAACAGGTTCTGTGAGATCAGGGGATGGTGGACACTCTCTTGCACGTTTACGACAAACCCAGTGAAGTAACACCACCCGGGCTTAATCCAAGAACCCTGAACTTCGCTTTTGTTGATGGCTCTTCTTTTCACTCGCTGAGTCCTTATTTTCCTAGGTTTTAATTTTCAAGGTACCAAAAGAGGAGTTTAGTATACACAGTACCTCCACATGGATGGCAGGAATCTCCTTTTATCTACCTCTGTCTGCCTTCCGACATTACTGATGCTGCAAACAAATGTAGTTTTTGTTATGTAGGCCTGCTACAGTTTGTGTGGAAGTTTAAATTCTAACAGCTACGTGTTATTCAGAAAAAGGAACAACATAAAAAGAGCCATAGAAATCCCACCAATGTTTTTCAAAGTGCAAATGGTGACCCACTTAAAAAAAAACTGTAACTGTCTGAAGACAATATAGTGGCTTATAAGATATTTCTTCCAGTTAAACCATTTTAGAATATAATAAAGCCTGTTTCTAAAATACTCAATTGTATAAACACAATAATACCTTAAGACTCCTGAATGAATTCTTTTTTTTTTTTTTTTGTATTTTAGGGAAGGATCTAGAGGCTGTTTAGGGTTCTTACTACTAGTTCGGACTTATAGTGATCCACCTGTTTACAGCCTCCCAAGAGCTGGGATTACAGGCGCATGCCACCACAACCAGTCTCAATTACCTTCTCACTGCACCCCAGAGGTGGGGCCTGCATGGCAGGCCTAGGGATTGAACTCCCGGCCCCTGTACCTGCTTGCAGGTGCTTTAATCTGCTGAGCAATTTGGCTGGCCCTCTGAATCAATTCTAGAATTATATGAGATTATTGCTGGCTTGAATTTTTTCTAAAGAATGCTTTTGAAAAGTAAGTTGAGTGGGAACATCAACTGGTTTAGCCTCTATGGAAATCTATGTAGATTTTCATAAAAATCTAAAACTAGAAATCCCATCCCACCCAGCTATTCCCCTTCTGAGTATGTTCCCCAAAGACTTCAGACATCATATTACAGTGATCCATGCATACTCATGTTTACGAAAGCATGGCTCATAATAGCTTAATCTTCAAAGCAGCCTATAAACCCTGAAAAGACGAATGAATAAAGAGAATATGTGTGTTTTACAAAAAGTAAGTAGAATTTAATATCCCCACGTAAGAAGGAGGTCGCTGGAGCCAATCCCTACACTAATTATTTTTACCCTTTTTCTTTTTGTTGTTTGAAAGCAGTGAATAGGATGGCCCCTAACTGCTTTATTAAACTCCTAGGCTTAGACTGTGGGCTATGGAAGCTTTGGTCAGTAAAGAAATGGTCTCTGTCCGCCGCCCTGCGTGAGCTGCAGCTGCGCTCTGTGAGAAGGCGCTCCTGCTGTGGTGGTGGCGGCGGCCCTGGGCTTTCTTGGTGTGGGGCTGAGTGCCCGGCCACACACATTGGCAGGAAAAGGTTCAGTCACTGTGCTGCATTCCCAGTCCTTGGGGGGTCGTTGATATTTTAATAAACAATTGTGTCAAAAAATCAACATCAATTCAAACATTCTAATAATCCTATATGCAGTGTACTTTTTGCCAATTAATATTATAAAAAATAACCAAGCAAGACAACCAAAGTACTAACCTATAATGTATTGTGTAAAATTAGTTTTTAGAGTTTATAAACCTCTTTTGAAGTCAGAGCAAGCCACTGACTACGCTGTAGTACATTTATAAATCATTCAAATGCTTCCATGTTTCAAAAGAATCACATCTGATATATCATCAAATAGATCTAAAACAACTACTACAGCAACACATTCAAAAGTGAGTTTTACTTTTAATATACTTAATTTCTGAGCTAGTCATCTCTCTAATGTTGCTTTAACTTTGTGCCCTTCTACAGTTTGGTCAACTCTAGGGAGAACACTTATGGCTTGGGGAATTACTTAGCTCAGGGGGAGAACAGAGGCCCCTTGAGGCAGCGCTTGTTTCTGCTCCTCCATTTCCACTGCTTCTGACAGACACCGCCACTGTGGTACACGTGCATGAGCCCAATTCACCCACAAAAGCCTCACACTTGCATCAAATATGTCTCTCCACACATAGTTTTTAAAATGTAAGTTTGAATTAGGAATGGGAGATAAAAGGAATTATGCTGAAGTACAATTTGTTTTTTAATTGCAGACAATAAGAAAAACTAATTTTAAAAACCATTATCAAAATATATAATTTTGGAATTCAAATATAAAAGCAGGCTCATAAATTTTTGGAAATCAGCTATGGCATAGTTCATTCCAGGAAAGTATGCCCTGAAGGACTTAGAACTCCGTGGAATGCACGCTCCTAAAATCCCAGCTCAGGCTCTGGAACCCACAAGGTGGCGCTGCCTCCTCCTCACCTCCAAGGCTCAGGTCCAGCTTATGGCAGGGGGGAGCCGAGAACCGGCAGGACTTCTTGCGCGGACTGGTGTTCACCTTTCTCCAAGCACCGCTCTCTTTCTTCTTGCTGTAACTTGAAACTATGGATAAAGGGAAACTCCCTCCTTTGAAGTCAGCTGTGTGGTGCTCTAGCTCTGAAATGCACAAAATTCCCATTTGGCCAAAAAGGCACTGACAACACAGTTTCACAGGATAAAGCAACGCGCATTTCTAATTCTCAGAGAGATGGACTCTTGTTCAAAAGCACAGCTGGCAGTGTCCTGCATTAGGACTGGTACAGAGCTTACGTGGAGATCTGGCATTCAAACATAACCAGCAATTAGAAAAGGCTCTGGAGCAAAGTTGTGAAATGTCCATTAATTTCTCTAGTTACAAAGAGACACAAGAGGACTGCCAAGAAACAAGCTCTAAGGCGTGTTTCCTGAGGGTGAGAACTCACGCACCTGCCCGGGGGAGGGGACAGCCCTGCAGAACGGCTTTGTGAAGCAGGATGCTGACAGCAGCTCTCACCACGGCCTGCTGGCCCTGGCTGGCGTGCTTCTCGGCAGCTGTCAGCCTGAGGCTGGGCTGCCTTTTCACAGAGGCTCTGGATAATACAGCTTCTTGGACTCTGGGTGCAATGACAGCATTCCACAGCTCAGACATCCACCTTGAAGAGAGGGGTGGGGCTCTGCTTAGGGGCAGGCGTCTGCTGGATTGGTTGCAGCTCTACAGAAGGACATGCTTGAATACCACGAGAGAAACGGATGTGCTTCTATAAATACCCGTGCTTCCTTTACCAGGTCGTTTTGGAATAAGTGAAATTATCTAGTAACGATGCACTTTGAATTTGCCTCAAAAGCACAACCATTTCAAGTGAAACTGTATATATCTATCTCAATCCTGGAATCAATGCCTACATGCTGAGTGAATCCATGAAGGAGTAAATACATGACAAGAATGTGGAGAGTAAAACGGTCTGGAAAAATTCAGATTTCCTGAAAGCTCATGTCTAAGCAGCTTTACCTGTTAATTTCTCTTCCTTAGAATGCATATCAACCATAATTTAATATTTCTCAAGTTCAGATCATTACAAACTAAGTCTGCCTATTCAGGGTCAAGGGTTCCTTGCAACATGGGAGTGGATTTTCAAAATTATTAATATTGACATAATGGGCTGGCCAAATAGTTCAGCAGATTAAAGTGCCTGCAAACAGGTGCAAGAACCAGTGATTTGATCCCTGGGCCTGCAGTACTGGCCCCACCCCTGGGGCAAGCTGAGATGGCAATGGCGATTGGGCATAGTGACACACGTCTGTAATCCCAGCTCTTAGGAGGCTGTCAACAGGTGGATTACTAGGAGTCCAATCCAGTAGTGAGACCCTGAACACACAACTTAAGTTTGCAGACCAAAAATTTGAGAAAAAGAAAGGCTACATAGATAGCCAATATTTTGGCCCTAGCCCTGTTAGGTCAGTGAGGACTCAGGACATAAGAGACCCTGTACTGTAATATCCTGTAACTCAGTGATGTCCCCAATTTTCTGTTCAAGGAGATTATGGGACCACAGAGAAAAGGGATCAATGATGTATAGTGTGCCTAAGGAGAGTCACCTAGAGAGAAAACATTCTCTCAGGCTTTCACAGGGAGCAAACTGGTCAAGCAATGGCCATGACTCATCCAGACGGCTGACACAGACAAAAGATGCAAAAACTGCTGTACATGGTTTCAGGGTAAATCCTGAGGGGATTTGACTGACCTTGTCAGATACAAAAGTTATATGTTTTGTTATATAGGTCTAGCTTTACCTTAGCCTGAATCATCCAGCAGAAAAGTTTAACCACGAGGTATAAAAAGTACAGCCATATCAATATGCTGAGCTGTGAAAGGCTCAAGTCAACAGCTTCCAACATTGCCAGCTCTGCTGATAACCTACTACTATTATGGACTATTGGATTATACATACAACAACTTTCTCAATGGACAGAGGACTAACATATTAATGAGTATTTTTTAAACAAGAAATTTCTTCCTGTTCATAAGAGCTGTTACTAAGTTGGTTTATTTCACAACAAGGCAGTTATATTGTTGTGGATCCCGTATTTTTCAAAACTGATTTCTATTCAAGATGCCAGAAAGAAACAAACAAATCTACTAATAATTGGATCCTTACTAAGCAAATGATGTCAAGCTTTTTCTTCCTTTTCATTTTCTCTTGATTTTCTACTTCACCAACTTTATTACACATATGTCTGTTGCTTCTAAGTTGCTTCAACAGGAAACATGGTCAGTATGTAACTCAACAGCAGAGGAAGTTTCTAAGTTCAACTGCATGCTGGGTTTTGGAAGGTGGGAGGCATAAAATCCAAATGAAATTGCTCATGGGAGAC
>PVKN010012152.1:0-21009 GCA_004027915.1 Capromys pilorides
TTGTCTTATGTAGTTGGCTCTACCATTGTGTGTTGCAAATATGTTAAAAATTTTTATCTCTTCCTGTTGGATTGTTCCCTTAACCGGTATGTAGTAGCCTTTCACTCTTGATCCGCTTTGAGATTTATAAAGGTAAAGCCATTAGAAAAGTATCAGACTTCTGAACACAAACCATAAAGACCAGGAAAGGGGGCTGGAGAGATAGGTTGGCCATCTAAGCACCTGCCTGGAAACTGCAAGTACCCCTACTTTGATTTTTGGTAGTGCATGCTGTACTGGCATGTAAGAAACCAGGCATGGTGATACACATCAGTAAAACCAGTGCTGGAGAGGCTGAGACAGGAGGATCACTTCAAGTCTGAAGTGTGCAGTGAGAACCTGTATGTAATAAATTAGTAAATTAATTAAATTAAATTTTAAAAAGACCAGGAGAGGTTCAAGTAAAATATTTCTAGTCCTAAAACAAAACAATTTCCAATCCAGGCTGATATATGCCACAAAATTACCATTTTTTTTACTCACTATTGTGTAGCTATTTCTGCTTTATTTCAAGTTCCTCTTGCATGGAATATTGTTTTCCATCTTTTGATTTTTAATCTCTCAGTTACCTTTTTTTGGCACCAAATATCTAACTCAGTACCTTGTGCTTGTCAGGCAGGCACTGTACCACTGAGCTATATCCCTGGCTCTGAGTTACCTTTTGGCTTTAAAATGTGTTTCTTTGAAATATCATACCATTTTATCTTATCTTATCAATTTTTTTGTGGTATCGAGGTTCAAACTCAGACCCCTGTGCTTACCAGGCAGGTGCTTATGCAGCTAAGCTGTATCCCCAGCCCCTTGCCATCTTATTTTTTACTGATCCATCTTTCTCAATACATTGGGTAATAGAGACCATTCACATTAGGAGTTGTTACTGAAATACACTGACTTATTCTTGTCATTGCCTTATTTTACTGTTACTGATTCCCTATGTTTCCCTTCTAATGAACTGCTCACCTTACCTAATGTATTTATTTTATTTGGTCTTTTGCTGTTTATTAGACTCATTGTCTTTTTTTTTTTTTAAATTTTTTTTATTTATTTATTTATTTATTTATTTATTTATTTATTTGTTTGCTTGTTGTGTTTGTTTCTTTCTTTCTTTCTTTATTTTTTTGTGGCTGGCTCAGCCTGCCCTGGTAGTGGCGCTGGCGCAGCATGTGGTGCCGGGGATCGAACCGCAGTCCCTGCAGTTGCCTGAGCCTTCCTACGCAGGCGCTTTAGACCACTGAACCATCTCGCCGGCCCCCTCATTGTCTTTTTGTAAGATATCTTTGAGACTTTTTTTTTGAACGCTGGTTTCATGGTCAAGAATAGCTTTAGTTGCTTTTTATCATAAAGGTATCTTATTTCTTCATCAGTTTTGTGAGGTAGTGTTACACCCTATATCAGCCTGCATTAGAAATAGTTCTATTTGAGGACTTGAACTACTTCATTTTAACCTCTCCTGGTCTTTATGGTTTGTATTTAGAGGCCTGTTGTATTTCATTTACCTTTATAAATGACTTGTTGTTTTTTCTGTTTTTAAGATTCTGTTCTTGTGTTGTAATTTTGTGGTTCTTGACTCTGATAAGTTGTAGAGAGTTTTTTTTTTCCTGATGTTGGGTGTTTGGGATTTGTATGCCTCACTTATTTGTGTGTTAAGGTCTTTTTTTATCCGGGAAGGTTTTTGCTATTATTTCAATAAACAGGTTTTTTATGCCCTTGGTGTTGACTTTGATTTCTCACTAATTTCTATTAATTTTAGATTAGTTTTCTTTGCATCATGTAGGAAATATTGGATCACTTTTCATTTTATCTTGTTGCTTTTAGATAGTCACCATTAACTGAAGACAGCGGCAGTCTTTTGGTTCTGACAGCCTGTCTTCATATCATGGATCACTGTTGTTGCCTGTACTTCAATGGAATTTTAATCTGATTTCCTATTTGGAGCCTTTTTATAGATTCTAATGATTTTCTATGCTGGTCATTCATATTTAGCTTCATTCTGTTTAGAGTATCTGACCTAATATCCATTTTGTCTGATATAAATACAGCTATGATTTTTGCTTTGGTTACCATTTTTATTGAATATCTTTCTTTACCATTTCATTTTCAGTCTGCATGCCCTTAAATCTAGTGTGAATCTTCTGATAGAGTACATAGTAGATTTTAAAAAAAATCAGCCACCATATGTCTTTGGTACAATTTAATTTACTTACTCTTAACGTACTTAGTGGTTTAAGGCAGACGCAAGGACCAGAGTTCGATCCCTGGCATGTTGCCCCGCCCCTGGGAAGCACTCAGACAGTGAAGGAGACTGGGTGTGGTGGTGCTTCCCTGCAATCCCAGTGCTGGGGAAGCTGAAAAGAGGAGGATCACTATGAGTCCAATCTGTGCAGTGAGACCCTGTAGAACCTGTACTAAATCCAGAAAAATTATAGATAAATAAATAAAAATTTAAAAAATTATTGGTGGTTAAGGACTTATTGTTGCTATTTTGCTAAAAATCTGTTTTATAGTTCTCTTTCTTTGTGTTTGATGGATTTTTGTGATTGCATGCTTTGCCTATTTTTTCTTTATTTTTTATGTATTGACTATATATTCTTCATAGAGTTTGTATTGAAAATATTATAGATACAGTACTCAGTAATAGGCTGATAAAAATTTAACTTTCATTACGTATTACATGTATTTTCTTACATATATACTTTATAAAAATAATGTCATTTTTCTATAAGTTCTTTGAGGGAATACGTTTTGTTATGCAAATGAAAAAGGCACTTTTCAATTATCCATTGCTAGTAATTATGCATAAACTTGAAATATCTGCAAAATCTGTACAAGTAACTTAAAACATTTTTGTTTTATTCTGAAGTTTCATTCTCTGTTTTACTCACAACTGAAGACAAATTTGTCAGCTTAGAGTTTTTAAGTGACTTTCTCACAGTATGAATGGTTTTATGTAAGTTGAGTAAAGGAAAATTGCAAAAAATCTTTTCTTGGAGACCATTTAAAATTTAATTTTAAAATTATCATTGCAAGCAGTGTTAGGTTTGAACAAAAACATTGTAAAACAATATTTTAGAGACCCTGGGGCAAGTTCAATTTAATTCAGCTGATAAATATTAAGCACATATTATGAGTCCTTATTGTGCTGGGAATACAAGATGAATTAATGTGGATGTTAATGCCGGGGGTGGTTTGGGTAATTTAATACAAGGCCCTGTCTGGGCAGAGCAGGAAATGGAGTTGAAGTGGCTTTCCCACAGTTGGTAGGTAAGTGGTGGAGCCAAGACTAGACCGTGCGCGATTTGGTATTCCCTGCATAGCCTTATGCTCAGTGCTCCAAGGTTTTACAAAAGATACAGTTTTCACATTGGCTGGCGCTCTTTTGCTTGGGTTATCCTGACAAAGCAGGTTGGGAACATTTCCATGATAGTCAGCGTCTGAAAATAGCAGCTGGGCACTGCAGCTTTGTTCTTAATTCTAGGAGAATGAAAGAAATTCTAATTATACAACTGGCACTGGACAAATAGTCCCTCTCAACCAACACCCGAGTACTCACTATGTGCCTGGCTGTGTGTTATACTCTAGGAGTACAAAATAGGCCCAGAACAGTCTATACAGTACAGAAAATAAGAAACCGATGGAGCAAACAAGCTTCTAAAGAGATAATTTCAGTAACATTACACAACCCAAACCAATGCTTAGGAAAATGCTTTTCAATTTCCTTTTCATTTTAAAAAATCTTTATTTGTTAAAATTTTATTAGACTTGGAATGTTTTGGCCGGGCTACAAACACCCAAGAAGTTTCTGTAGCAAAAATATGCAGAATAAACAGTGGCAACAGCAGCATTAACACTGTAACTCCAGCCCTCATCAGGAGGACTTTGATAGAAATGTAATTTCGGGGAAGCGGCCACGTCTCTATATTGTTGGGTGTACGTGCCTTAGGTCAAAGCCCCACCTAGCACTGCAGTTTGAAATAGCCATCTTTATAACTAGAAGGAAGATATGTGTGTGTTTGGGGAGAGAGGAGAGAGAGAGAAGAAAGGAGAAAAAGAGAGAGAGAGAGACAGACAAATAGAGAGAGACAGAGAGACAGAGACAGAACTTAACAGTCTAAGCACTTACCTGCCAGGTAGAAGAGGGACCTTGAGTCAATCCCCAGTACTTCATACTGTCCTGACCCTGGAACCCCATGGTGGCCCACGCCTGTAATCCCAGCGCCGGGGAGGCTGACACAGGAGGATCACTATGAGTCCAAACTGCGTAGTGTCATTCTATTATTACCTATTTCTTTATTACCTTTTCTTTTTTTGGTATTCGGGATCGATACCCTGGGTGGAAGCGCTTGGCGTCTTCAGATCTTCCTGTGAATCTGCTAGATTACTTAGGTGAAAGGGATGTTTATGTGACTGATATGCTTTGTGACTGTCTTCTGTTGTTGATTTCTTTGAAAAAAATACTGTTACACACTGTTCTTGGGTTGCTTTTTATTTATGTTGAGCTACTCAGGAGATGTCTCAGATGATGAACAAGAGCTTTGTTAGTAGCTTGGTTTTATTTATTCAAACTTGTATGGTGAAAACAGGTGCTTGCTGAGCTCTAACTAGCATTTTTTTTTAACTAGCATTTTTTAAATGGCAAATGTAAATATTAAATAAATATATAAAGCGAATTTAGATAAATTGAAAGGCTAGGTGAAATTTACTATACATGTCAAAGATCTGAGATTTATTAAAGGTAGAAGGAAATGTGACTATTCAGATAGCTGTTCCATTTCATTGTCTATACAATTAATTATTATTATTATTATTTTTAATGTATTTGGCACAGGGTCTCACTACACAACTCAGACTCATAGTGATTCTCCTGTTTTCAGGCTCCTCAGTGCTGGGATTACAGGCCTGTATTAACACGCCCGGTCGTCATTGTCTCTATAATTTCTGTGAAGCAAAAAAAGACAAACTGACAGGTAATTTAGTTTACTAAAAATCTGGATCTAATAATTTTCGTTTATTAGAGATATTAAATACTATCACCTTATTCAAATCGATCCACTTTGTTATGTCAGCTGGTATGAAATCTGAAAGATCTGAACTTAGTGACTTTCTTTAATTCTTAGAAAAATATTAAGATAATTTTAGGAAATATTAAAGTAGCTAATCTATCTTGTTATACTGGCAACTGCTAGGAGGTAAGAAAGTACGAACACGCTGGTGTGGTGGTGTACACCCATGATCCCAGCATGCAGGAGGGTGAGGAAGGACTGGCGCAAGTTTGAGCCCAGCCTGAGCTACACAGTTGGTTAAAGGCCAGGCTGAACTGCAAAATGAGACCCTGTCTCAAAAAAACAACCAAACAAAAAACAAAACTGTGAGCTCCAAATTTAGCAAGGTGTGGTGGCACAGAAGTTCCAGTTTCAGAAGCTGAGGCAGAAGAGTTTGTGGCCAGCCTGCACACATAGTTCAAGGCCAGCCTGAGCTACATAATGAGACCCTGTCTCAAAAAAAAAAAGCCAACAAAATATTGTGAAAAATATAGTTTGTCTAATGTTTGAGATCTGTCAGTATATTGAATATATCAAAAGAATATCAAAAGTGACATGATTTGCAATATTTCTTTAATCTTTAAATCTTGTGTTTTGGTGGGGTTAAATTCATAAAAAATCCTTTGTATATTTTAAATGTTAAAAATAAGATATCAGGGGGCTGGGAGATAGCTCCATGACACAAGTGCCTGCCTGGCAAGTGCAAGGTCATGAGTTTGAACCCCAGTCCTCCCCCCACCAAAAAAAGATGTCAGTTCAAAAATTATTTTAATGTTAGCAGACTTGGATTAATTATTTTCTTTCTTTTTAAATTTTTTTTTAAATATTTATTTATTTATTTATTTATTTGGTAAAGGGTCTCTTTACACATCTCAGCCTCATAGCGCTCCTTCTGTCTCAGCCTCCCCAGTGTTGGAATTACAGGCATGTGCCACCATGGCAGGACTGAGTGGCTGGTTCAGTGGCCTGGGGACAGGGCCAGCAAGGCATGGGGTGCTGGGGTTTGAACACAGGTCCATGCACTTGCCAGGCAGGTGTTTAGACCAACGAGCTATCTCCCCAGCTTAATTCTTTTCAATAATGATTTCAGTTATTATTTTAAATGTAAATCCTATCACCTGTTATATCCAGGTTAAGCATTAGTGGCCAGCCTGAAAAGAGCAGTTGAAACTGACCTTATTCTTAATTTGCTCTTGAGAATTAACAGAGATGCTGACCACCCATCGAGGGGGACATAAAATATTTAAGTATTTTTAGCCAGGTCAAAAGGTGAAAAATTTTGGATGATTATGGTGCTTGAATTCTATTGTGAAATAAGTTTTATTTTTTATACTTGTTTGAACAGTTAACCTTGGTGTGACATAAGAAATGAGTAGTCTGACATAATTTGATGATTATCTCATGAGGAAATACAGCTACATATAAGACAACAGTAGCAACATGACAACTTTGGTCTTAAAAGCTCTGCCTTTAATCTCACTTTCCATACATATGCTTTGAACAGTCCATCATATAAGGTGTTTGCTTTCTAAAGAAGAGCAAATCATCAAGAAAATTACACATCGTGATCAATAGAACAAAGAACAAAAACCACATGATCATCTCAATAGTTGCAGAAAAAGCTTTTGACAAAGTCCAACATTCAATCATGGTTTTATTGATATGGTGTATTACATTTATGGATTTGTGCATATTGAACCATCCTTGGATTTCTGGAATGAATCCCACTTTCTCATGATGTTTAATTTTCTTGGTGATTTGCTGCATTCTGTTTGCTAGCATTTTATTGAGGATTTTTGCATCTATATTCGTCAGAGAGATTGGCCCATGGTTCTCTTTTTTAGTTAGAGCTTTCTCTGGTTTTGGAATACGAGTAATACTTGCCTCCAGGAATGAGTTTGGGAGAATTGCTTCCCTTTAAATTTCAGAACAGTTATAGAAAGGCTGATATTGAATATCTAAACTTCTTGTAGAATTATGCTGTGCATCCATGAGGACTTGGACTTTTCTTTGTTGGTAGGCTTTTTATTACATTTTCTGTTTCCCTTCTCATTATTGGATTATTCAGAGTTTGTATATCTTCTTGACTCAGCTTTGGCATTTCATATATGTCTAGGAAATATTTTCTCTATGTTTTCCATCCTATGAGAGTAAAGATTTTGAATCAGATATTGATGATCTTATGAATTTTTATAGGTTCTGTAATGATTTTTGTCCTTTTCATTCTTTATTGCATGAATTTGGGTTTTTTCTTTCCTTTTTTGATTAGGTTGGCTAGGGGTTTATCAATTTTGTTTATTCTTTCAAAGAACCAACTTTTTGATTCATTTATTCTTTGTATTGTTTTCTTCATCTCCAATGCACGAATTTCTGCTCTAATCTTTACAGTTTCCTGCCTTCTTTGGGCTTTGGGCTTGACTTGCTCTTCTTTTTCTAGAAGACTGAAAACTTAGTAAACTTCTGCTTTGTGAAGGTGAAGAAGTATGTATGTGACATTGCCAAATGCCATTATAGATAGAAAATCTTACCTTCTTGAAGATTTTTGCTTACTGATCTTTCTTGTACTTTATTCCTGTTTTATGTTTTGGTATTTTTATGATATTACTTTCTTGTTTCCTTTGTTCATTTTCCTATGTGTCCTACACCTTCACATTGATTTCTTCCAGAGCTCTAATCTCAGTGATATTCTTCTTGTACAATCCCTGTCTAGACAATTTTATCTAAACCTGCTGTAACTTATTTAGCAAATATTTGTTAAGCAAATACCAAACATCAGTGCCTAGACCTGTTATTGATCCATACATACTGGATGTACTTGATGCATTTATTTTTTCAGAGCAATGCACCCATCGATGGATACATGAGGTACCACTGTGGTAGATGCTACGGATCCATATATCAATAAGATGGGCCTCTTCTTACCTTCTTGCCACTGTGGTTAGGTTTTTGCAGCCACGGTGTAGTAGAGCTGCATCTGTTACCCCAAAGTATGGTTTACTACTAAGCTCCAAACCCACAGATTCATCACATTATAATTTTCATCCATCTGTTCTGCATGTACTTAAAGCACAACATCCTAATATTGTATCTTTCACTCTCACTCTTGTTATTTCTTTTATTTCATCTGGCTTAGTGAATGACACCATCATCTGTCTAATGGCACAGGCTAGAAATCTGGAATTCTCATCCATCACCAAAACCATCTGTGTAATCAGTCCTCTTAGTATATACCTCATTCCCTTTCTCCCCACCCTTTTTACTATTGAGTTATCATCCTTGTTCATTACCATTTCCTTGAATTATTGCAATTGCCAGCCTGGAGATACTTTTTTAAAACCATTTATTTATTTATTTATTTGGTACAGGGTTTTCCTAGGCAGCTTGGACTCATAGTGGTCCTCCTGTTCAAGCCTCCTCAGCACTGGGATTACAGGCATGTGCTACCACGCCCAGTTTTGGTGGCTGGCTGGCTTGATGTGCTTGGGGCTCCTGTGCTAGCACAGCAAGTCGTACCACAGATCCAGCTGGGGACCTTGTGCTTGCCAGGCTGGTGCTTAGACCTACGTCCCCAGCCCACCTGAATGTAATTATTTAAAATTCTTTCAGTTAATTTGATAGGTGTCAGGCTTTATATCTCAATGCCAAACATATTACTTCCTAATTTTTCAGATTATTATGTTACTTTCAAAGATAAAAATTGAACTCTTTAAAAATCATCTTCCCTACATCCACCAAACATGAGACTTCCTTCTGAACACAATCTAACAATATCATCTTTTTATGTTGATGAGATCAACATTGTTTACATTTTGACACTGAACCTGCTAAGGAAAACTGAGATATGTATAATATTTATTATTACATTCCTTTTAAGCAGAACATTTTCCCCTTAAATTTTATTTCTTAGTTACCTACTAAAATGAACCATATGAAATTGGCACTTTTTAAATTTTATTTTAGGGAAGAATCTACAGGGTGTTCAGGGTCTCACTACTAGATCAGACTCGTAGTGATCCACCTGTTTACAGCCTCCCTGGAGCTGGGATTATAGGCGTGGGATTATAGGCGTGTGCCACACCACAGTCTCAATTGCTCTCTCAGCATGGCCTGGGGGCGGGATCGGCACAGCAGGTCCAAGGATCGAACCCCCAGCCCCTGTGTCTGCTTGCAGGTGCTTTAATCCTCTGAGCTGCTTGGGTGGCCCTTAAATTGACACTTTTGTAGGACAAAATTACTGAGGATTGGCATCACATTGTTAAGAAACATGTTCTTGATACTAATTAAAACCCAGTTCTCTTCCAGTTGCCTATGTATCGCAAGAACTCTAGGGGAATATTCTATCAGTTTCAATTTCCTGATTCTTCTAATGAATACACTTTCTGACTTGCTACAATCTGAACTGGTTGTCAAATACCCCAGGACACAGATATCCTAAAGATTTTCTTCACCAGAGATCTGTTTCTGATATCCTTTGGGTTTTAGTTCTTTGTTTATTCCCTCATTTTGATGGATAACATCTGCTGATAAGCTTTGAAGAAAGGGTACACATGGGTAAAGTCTTGTTCCTCGAATATACTTTTAGTCTGTACTCATAATTAATTAGTTTCATATAGCATATATAATATTTTATGTTGAAAATAATTTTCTTTAAAATGTCAGAGGTATTGCTGCAATATCTTCTAGCTTCTTGTTGCAAAGTCCAAATTTGTTCTGTACTTTAATTAAAAATTTTTTTTAAAATTTTATGTATTTGGTACAGGGTCTCACTATGCAGCTTGGATTCATAGTGATCCTGTTTTTAGCCTCCCTGGTGCTGGGATTACAGGTGTGTGCCACCACGCCCAGACTCA
The DNA here is from genome assembly GCA_004027915.1 of Capromys pilorides. Lineage (NCBI taxonomy): Eukaryota > Metazoa > Chordata > Mammalia > Rodentia > Capromyidae > Capromys > Capromys pilorides. The sequence continues at coordinate 9,929 of PVKN010012152.1, forward strand.
GTGGTAGGCTCAGAGCACCTGAGGGTGGGGTCCCGTGGCAAGAGCTACCGAGGATTGAATTCCTGTTCCTGCACTTGCCTAAGTCTGCTGAGCTCTCTCTCTAGCCTGTTTTGTTTTTAATCCTTTGTTTCTGATCAGATTTTTCTTTGACTCCCAGAATCTTTTCTTTTCCATAATATTATGAGGGTTGATGATATTTGGCCTATTTCCATCTATTAGAACAAGTAGTTGGTGGCTATTTTAAACCTCATTGGCCTGACTTGGGTCATGTGCTCATCTCTGAACAGGAGGCTCCTGGGCTCTGATTGGCTAACTCTGAGTGATTTGTATCCAGTGATAGCTGGGTGGAATTATGTAGATTGAGAATGAGTATATTCTGGGTGGAAGTATATGAGTGAGAATGTTATCGTTCCAAAGAATGTCAAAGCACCTCTACAAAACATCTACAAAAGATTTGGCAAACAAATCTCAGAGGTGTTCACTACATACTATAAATAAAATCTTTGTTGCATAGTAGCTTGATAGAAGCCTGACTTGTAGTCAAGATGCTGGGTTTGGAATGACTGATAACTTTGTCCAAATGATCTGAATGGCATGTAATGATTCACATTTACCATTCCAAGAATGCTCTTGAAGATAAAGAGTATCTTGTATTTTATATATGATATGCTAAATTTTGTTCATTTTTACAAAATATCTACACTGGTGGATTCTGAAATGCAAAGAAACATAAGCATATCTTTTTTCCAAAACCCTGAAAGTAAGTATCCATATACTTGGTAAGAGTTTATCAAGGAGGAGCCAAATTATTTGTTTGAAATAAATGAGGCCATGTTCCTAGATTGGGCATTTGTCACATGCAGTGCTAGCGAGGCCCTGGGGCCCTGAGCATTTGGGGCTTTGGATCTGATTGAATCTCCCAGTGTATATTAAGAAGACACATAGCACATTCCGAGAATAAACCTCTCAGCCAGTCAACAATCTTTATTAAAAAGGCTGAGGTAAAAATAATAAGTAAATTTTTATGCCAATCTTTCACAAATGCCCTAGCCTATACATTTTAAGGACTTACTATATCCACTTTCTAGGAACATTTAGTTTTGCTTGAATGATAGAGAGTGGTAGGAATCACATGAAAGTGATTGTCATTATTACAAGCATTTGTTGAAGGCTCCTGCAGATGTATATATTGAATATGCATACATGCCATGGGTTAGTTAGTATTAAATGTTAAGAAAAGTAAAGTGCCTTTTGAGCAGGATTGGCAAATGTAATACAAAAACTCCATTAAATTTAATTTTTATATAAAAACAAATACATAAAAATTTTAGTGTAGTATTTCCCAAATAATTTGTGGGATATGCAAAAATATTTGTTGTCTATCTGCAATGAAAATTTCAAATGGCCATCAATACTTTCCTGTATTGTTATTTACTATATCTGGTGGCTGAGCTATCAAGGCATAGTGAATTAATTTCACACAACAACATGTAGAGGAGTATCCGAAGCTTTATTTGTGGAAGCTAAACCTGCCATATTGCCAGCTGGTTAGGCTATCTTCCTTTCAAGGAATTCAGTTCAATTTGAACCATACGTGGAGAGTGTTTCCTAATCCAAGATGGAGGTGTTGGTCCTAGACACACAAAGGTGAATTTTCCTTGAGATTCTAGGAGCTCCAATGAAAATAGTTTCAAGCGGGAGGTGGTCAAAAATCACGTGTGCTGAGGACAGAGGCAGGAAGATTATTATTGAGCCCATGGAGATCTGAGCAAACATGATTGTGAGGGAAGAAGTGGGAAGGTAAAAGGATGTAACTCATGATGAGCATGCTTATACCCTATGAAAATACAGAAGAGTTGTTAATAATGTCCTCCTTCGGCACTCCAGGTTGTTTTGTCAATGGTTTTCAGGCCTGCATCTAGAAAAGGTTTTCCCAGGTGTTTATTTATCCAGTATTAAGCTTAACACCAAGCCAAATTCCAGAGGCACATTATATGCTATTTGTGTAGTCTAAGGACTCTACATGATGAATTTTGGGGTTTCAGGGTACTCTGGAACCTGATCCCTTGGATGATAGTATGTGTGGGGCACTGTTTCTAAATCCTCTATAGGAATTAATTATTTCTCACAACAACCCTATGACTTGGGTGCAGCTGTTGTCTCCATTTCATAGCTGAGGAATGGTATTGAGGAGTGGTAACTGTGAAAACCTGCCAGACCACACAGGTGATAAAAGAAGGAAACAGACTGAGAGTAAGGCAGCAGGCAGGAGCAACAGACTGAGAGCTGGGCTGCAACGGGGAGGCTGTGGAGAATGGGAGCAGGTGATCCTACTGAAGGGCTTTAGCCCTTTCAGGAAGGATACGAGGCATAGAAATCCATGCATACCTTTTTACATAGTTTTGATTTGAGGTAGGAAAAGATTTCACATATCAAACAACAAACTAAAAGACGGATCATGGGGAACGGGGCGGGGGTCACTTTTGCAAATGGGAAGGGGACCAAGACATGGAGGGACGGGGAAGGTAGAGAGGAGGGCGTGGAAAGGGAAGGAAGAGGACAGAGGTTGTGTTGTGCACAGGCACCAGTGCCCACAATGAATGGAAGCATTATTCACCATAAACATATTCCAAGAAAAATTTTAAAAACTTAAAAGAAGAAAAAAACCTGTGGGTTTTCAATTGAAAAAAATATTTTACATATTAAGCAACACAGGATTAATTTTTTAAAAGCTCCAAGATTGAAAACTAAAACAAATAAGCCTCACTGCCTGGCAAGTCATAAGCTTAATCACACAGAAAAATATTACCTTCACAGAATTTTAGTTGTAATAATCTGTGCACCCATAGTAAGACATAATCTCAGAGCTAAAAGACCTGAAAAAAGCTGAAACATCACTTGGTGGTTTTTGGTGTTAGTGATAATATTAGCTGTGGTGGTTGATACATTGTGTCAACTTGGCTGATCTAGCTCCGCAGGCCCTGGGGCACGGAGGCCTTGAGAGGAACCCACCTTATGGCAGGAAGGACCCACCCCAGAGTGACTTAGCACAGAAAGGGTACTTAAAGGAGTTAAGGAAGGCTTTTGAGCCCTAGTTCTTGGAGGAGTTCAGATTTCCCAGCACCACTCCCTTGGAGGGACTGGATCAATGCAGCCCCACCACTTTGGAGAGGTTCAAACCTTTGCCGCAGCAGCCGCCAATTCCTCGGAGGAGCTCCAGTCTTCGCAGTCCCCATGGGAGGAAGATAAGAGAAGCTTGCTGGATGCCACAACTGCTGCTCCTCCTCTGCTCTCTGCTGTTCTCTGCCACTGTGAACTGCTACCATCTGCCTTGGAGCCAGCAGAGTATGGATTGCAATCTCCACTAATTGTGAGCTAAATACAACTTCCCTTCCTTAATTTTGGGTGACGGATATTTTGTCCCAGCAATGAGTAAACAGTAATTGAGACACTTAGTATTAGAATTTTTAAACCACTATTGCATACTTTTCAGAAAAATAAATGTTTTAGAAGACATGGCTTTAGGTTCAAGAAAAGAAATCATAAATAGGAAATAAAAGAATTTAAGGGAAAAAAATCTATGTAATGTTAATTTGAATTGGAAAATCTGTGTTAATCTGTGTCATATATAATCTATGTTATATATAACCATACCTGTTTTCACTAAAAAATGTCTAAAAGTAGTGACACTTCCATTGTGCTCACATCTTGATTATTGAATTCCCCCTAAAGGAACCAGGTTCCTTAAAGAAGGGGCTGATTCTAGGCCCAAGGCTGGTAAAGAGAACACCTGCAGTATCCTGTATCGGAAAGCAAGACAGTCCTCACACATGAGCCAGCTCCAAGCAGTTTTCATTGACCAAGTGTGGAACAAATTAAGCATCTCAAGAGAATTACTAGATGATCATAAAGACTTTTAGTTAAAAATCCATAATGGGGGAGGGTGTATTTTCATTTGTTGCAGGAAGATATAATGGTAACATCATGCGTTATTCTGGGAAGTGGGAAAAAATTATGTATCATGTCATCTTTGAACTATTAAAACGAAATAATATGTAAAAGCTCTTTTTTTAAAAAAAAATTATGTTTTTGGTGCAGGGTCTCACTATGTAGCTTGGACTCCTAGTTATCCTCCTGTTTTCAGCCTCTCAGTGCTGGGATCACAGGTAGGCACCACCACATCCAGTTTCGGTGGCTGGCTCAGTGTGCTGGATGGCAGGGACAGTGCCACATGTGGTGCTGGGGTTCGAACCCCACTCCTTGTTTTTGCCTAACCAGGTGCTTATGCCACTAAGCTATCTCACTGGCCATGTAAAATCTCTTTTTTAAATAAAAGAATATCAGCTTATTAATATGGAAGAAATAATACAATTCGAGAAGCATTTATCTGGAATGTCTAAAGAAATGATTGATTTAGCATCAAAATATTTAGGTGAGAGGCTGATGAGGAGGAGGATATTCATTTAGTATGTCCAAATGTCACCCCAGAGATTACCTGTTAATTATAAGGGGCAAATCCTACTTTTTCAGTGGAAATACCTGATTACTTCATGCAATGATCGAACCTAGGATCACTGGTAAAGAAGGTGAAAATCCATGGTTCCTGGTGTGGTCACTCACTTTTACTACCTGTGTGGAGTGGCTGTGTCAAAAATATTTAACCGAAGTCTGATTAAGTCTTAAACACTATTCCAAGCTTATAGGAAAAAAGAGGATTATAAAGAAAAATTAAATGACACCAGGAAGAGACAAGTCAAATAGCCTAAAGACAATGTGTTTGTATATACCTAGCATAACACTTAATCAAAAAAGCCTGAATGACCTTTCAGCTTTGAAAGTATGCAGACATTCAGGAAAGGGTTGCCTCCTCTGCTCTTACTGAATTCCTAGTTCTTTCATAAAGATCACACACAGATGCTTCTGGGCTAGGCATATCCAACTCCAAGGGATTCGCACCATGTAAATAAGAACAACTCTAGCTTCAACATTAAAAAGCAATTTAAACTTCAAAAACAATGGGCTCTACCTATAATTGGGGGATTTTTTCATGAATAAAAGAAGAAACTCTTCTTGTCTAAATAGGAACATTTTGGTTGCTTGTTTCCCCTGATCCCTTTTGCAGCTTGTTACATTAAATTCTCATTGGATGTGCACTTGAATTCTTTGCCATGACAGTAAATTAATCTCTAATGTTGAATTTTGAAATGTTCTTTTGACTTCTAGTTGTATCTTTTCTTGTCTCTTTATGTTGCTATGACATGGGTTTAGAGAAGGACATCAAAATCACCTTTCCTAAATTATATTTAAACTTAAGAGAAAATACCAGAGAAGTGCGTGATCCACTTCTCCTGTAGACGCTTGGGTTAAGGGCTCTCCCCCATTGGAAGGAGTGGGAACCAGGGAGATGGCAGAGCCCTCGCGCCCTGCTTTTGAGAGGAGAAAATGCAGGCTCACCCTTCTGAAGCTGCTAGGCAGCATTGCTGCTGAGTGGAGCCACCCTGTTTTGGCAACTGGCAGCTCCACCCTTGGCTGCTGCTCCCAGAAACACCTGCTAGTTTCTCCTTTTTACAGACTGTATCGATTTTCTTCCTCTTCTGGTCCACACAGTCACTATTGTTAAATAGATTGTGTCATAAAGTGTGAAGAAATCAATTTATCTTATATCTTACTGTCTTCACAGTCAAACATAGATTATGAATACATTTCTATCTTCTATATTTTGTATCAGAACTAGGCTAAAAGTAGAGAACAATAGTTACTTTCTCTACCATATGACATTTAGTCTTACAGTACCCTGTCCCTTTCATTTCAGCCATACTTCTCAGCAAGTAATGGTCTACAGAGTCACCATCACGTAGAAACCGGGTACAAATGCAAAATTTCAAGCGGTGACCAACTTTCTCAATGAGAAATTGGGAATGGAGCCCGCAAAGTTGGTTTTAAAACGTTCCAGGTGATTTCTTCTGCACATTAAAATTTGACGACCCCTCTGTCATAAGATTCCCTAAGTTCCTCTATGAAGTCAGCAAAACATTCTTCAGCAGTCCCATGTAGTCTAATCCATAAGGAAATGATACAATAATGACTTAACATGGTGATGTGATCCAAAGGGAGAAGAGAGCTTATGCAAAAATCTGTCACAGGTTCCGATGATGTTTTCTTTACTTCTGTGTGTTCCCAACTGGCAGCAGATGAATGACTCAAGAAGTAAGGTATACTTACACAATGGAGTACTATTCAGTAACAAAGAAGAAGGCAGTTTTGTCATTTTCATCAAGATGGATCCAACTGGAGTACATCATAAGGCAAATGTCACATATGGGGAACAAACAAACAAACAAACAAATAAAGTGGACCTGAAAGTGGAAGAGTGATTATGAGACTGAGAAAGGTACAGGCTGTGTGGGGGGCCATGAGGGCTGAAGGAGGTGGATGAACACCATCAATCCATGATAATATTTTCATGGAAAGATCACAGTGAATTCCATTAATTGGTACAATTAAAGTGTTAATAAAAAAAGGGTGGATGAACCATATTAACCAGTGACAAGGAGACTAAACAAATTCAGGACTTGTAGAAAAGATCAGCTCCCTGAAGAGGATACTTTTTTTAAAAAAATTTTTTGCAGGACCAGGTTTCGAACTCACAACCTTGCACTTGCCAGCCTGGCACTTGAGCCATGGAGCTATCTCCCTGGCCCTGAAGATGGTACATTTTTAGACTCAGTACAAAAAAGAAACCTCTTTCTGATCTATATTGAAGTGGAAGAGCTAATGAAGAACTAATAAAGACAATGGGAAATGGTGGGAGAGCTGATGGGGGAGCTGGAACGTTCTAGCTTGAAAGGAAAATTTAAACTATGCTTGTATATTGAACAACATCAACTGTAAACAGCATTAACTGACATTAGCCCATTAGCTCATTTGGTTTCGATTCTACATCAGAGAATGAATAAACTCTTCCTGTTTTGCTGCTCAAGAGTGCATTTCACTGTGTAGTCTAAGGCATCAAACACAGGTGGACTGGGATGGAGGAGTAGCTGTGGATCACTGCATAATTATTCCTATTCCAGGACAGCAAATAATAATTAGTAACTTTTTGTGGTTCTTTCCCGAACCTTTCATTGGCACAGCTTTTTGACAGGCTAATTTATTTCTTTGAAGAAAGAACATAATAATGTCTCAAGGAAGGGAGCATATGCCTTGTATAACCATGGTAATTTTTGTTATGTAACTTGTGAAATGTTTCATTTGGCAAAATTGTTTTACTTAAACATTCATATCAACGTATAACCACGTAGTTCTCCTGTGCACACTGACAGATCGTCTATATATGAGGCTAATAACTTGCATCTTATAAGGAGACACAAATTAAATGCCTCATTTTTAAATGTAGCTTCTGAATTCACTAACACTGGCTCCCTATTTTCATGCAAACCTTGTTTCTAACTCAGCCTTAGGGAATTGCCTTCCAATAAAACTTGAATGGTGTATCCCTCTTTTAGCAGGTTGTTTTAGGAATTTTAAGAATTTCAAGTTACCATGAAAAGTGAACCTGTAGTGGAATACTCATGCCTGTTTTCTCCTGTACCTAATGTTTGAGTAAATAGCAAAAGTTTATGATAAACACAATAAAACACTTCACATCAGTGAAAAACATTTTTATTTATATTTTCCCCCTTAACACCAAGTATATCTACATGTTGTAGGTGAAACACATATATGTATATTGGGCAAAATTTTGTTTTTGTTTTCAGACTTCATCAGATGATAAATATGACCACAACTATCCGTCCCAAATAAACACCAACAAATATGCCCATCTTTTCTAAAATCACAGAACGAATTAAATAAATGAACTAAGGTAAGGATAACACTTTTAAGTAAATAAAAGACAAGATAGCAATACACATACAAATGCTATCATAAGTTAGTGGCTATGTCTCAATCTTGGGCTGTGTCGTCTTCATATCTGAGGATGATGGCATATTTTTCAGATATGATTAAATTACTTGTCGAGTAAGTAAGGGGTCAATAATGATATGGAGATATGAATTCACAGAAAAGCCCTATTTTTAAAAAGCAGCTATTGTTCTATTGAGTGAAAATTTATTATTTTCCTATTTTAAAAACAATAAGAACAGTATCTTAGGCTCCATAGTAAAAGAGAAAACAAATAGGGAAAACATGATTTTATTGAACTAGTTTAACATGTAGTTAAATTACAAAATCATGAAGGAGAGATTGCAACCTGAAATGTCAGCAGGAACTAGGCAGGTAGTAGAAATAATGAAAGCGAGAGTATAAAATGCAGACAAGCTAAGGACTGGCAAAGAAGTTCACACCCCACTTAAAGGAAGTGGGGGGAGCAGATACAGTACGCAGCTCAGCACAGGATGTTGTGATGCTGGTCCAGATCTCTTGATTATTAAGAAGACCTCCAAGTTTAGATTTATAAAAAAAATTCAATCATTTAATGCTGAGAATTAAGTAATTCTTGAAAACACTGTTGCTTGAACAAAACGTACTTACTTACCAGATATGATTTCTCCTGAGATCTATCAGGTTGTGTCTTTATCTGTTAACCTGAATTGTAAAATACTTTTCTTTCTTCCTGGACTTGTACAACACTGAGTGCTAAATGTAAATAGCCACATGCCAGTGTAAAACAAGAGGAAATGACTCAATACCGTTCAGTATATGGTGAATATACTAATGATAAAACTGATAAAATTTGCATTTTGGTGGTAGAGGCTTTACCAGTGTCAGTACATATTCAGAATAGCATGTGAATTTGTTTCTAAAAACATAAGTGATGTAAGAATGTAAATTCTACTGATCCAACAACAGTAGCTCAGCAGGGGAAGCAAGGTGGTCTCTGTCTCTGTGTCTGTCACTGTCTCTGTCTGTTTCTCTCTCTCTCTCTCTCTCTCTCTCTCTCTCACACACACACACACACACACATACACACACACACACAAACACACACAGCACACAAGATAACATTGTATGCATCTGTAGCATATCTAATTGCCAATAGTGTATCTGAAAGTCGAAGGTCTCTACCTTTACAGACTAATCTCTAACATATCTTCAACCTACTGCTGGACATCTAGTAAAATATGTGTAAACATGAAATAGTGCTCAACACTTGACAGAATGTGCCATTTGAAAGTGACAGAGATAGTGCACTTACAATTTGTATCTTTATTTAACTTGTAGCACCTGAAAATAAGTATTTTTATTTTTATTTTTTATTTTATTTTATTTTTTTTTGTAGTACCAGTAATTGAACTTGGGACTTTGCACTTACCAGGCAGGCATTTATGCCACTGAACTATATCCCTGGCCCTAGCATCTGAAAATAAAATGTAGATTATCAGTAGAAATAGGCAATCTTTGCCATGAAGAAATGAGTTGTTTGAATGAATAAGAGTGTTTCATAGTGAGGAAAATAAAAATAGTGATTTTAATATTTCTAAATTGATTGTTTAGAATTATCAACGAGGTGCTTTCTAAATGTGTTAAAGCTTGTACATTTTTAAAGTTAGCTCTTAAAATTTATTTATTTATTTTTACTGAGAAAAAAGAATATATCTAGAATTAGCCAGCTGTACTCAGTTTAGATGATCCCAATTTTGTTGGCAACATCCAATGCCCCATAATTAGGAGCCAGTAGAACATATGCCTTCTTCTCTGCATCAGGTCTGATTAGGGTATTGACCTTGGCAACATCGATGTCATAGAGCTTCTGTACAGCTTATTTGACTTGGTGCTTATTGGCTTTTACATCTACAATAAACGTGAGTGTGTTGTCCTCGATCTTTTTCATGGCTGACTCTGTGGCCAGGGGGAACTTGACGATGGGGCACAGTGGTCAAGCTTGTTTCTCCTGGGGGCACTCTTCTGAGGGTATTTGGGCTGCCTCTGCAGCCACGGTGTCTTGGGACAGTGGAAGGTGGGTGATGTTCGTATCTTCTTTTTGTGGCTGTGGATGCCTTTCAGCATGGCCTTCTTGACCTTCAAAGCTTTTGCTTTGGCTTCAGCTTTGGGAGAGGCAGGGGCTTCTTTCTTTACCTTTGGTGCCATCTTGGTAAAAAGCTAGCTTTTAAAATTTAACTATGACATCTACACCAGAAGTATATATGCATTTCTTTCTCTCCTCTGTCTGTCCCTCTCTCGCTCTCTCTTTCTTTTGCAGTACTAGGGATTAAACTCAGGTCCTTCACACTTAGCTATGTTCTCAGTAATTTAAATTTTTTTAAAAAAACTTTGAGGTAGGGTTCCACTAAGTTGCCGAGTGGCTCAGGCTAGATCATCCTTGCCATCCCACTGATTCAGATTCCCAGAATGAAATTATCAGTGTTTGACACAACGCCTACCCAAACTTTTCATCATACTTTGCCAAAGAAGCTGTGCCAGAGCAAATTCATCAGTATTACTTCTAAGTTATTCTTTGAAGTTACAAGATAAACATTCTCCAATATGCTGCTTCCTTTTAAAAGGGAGAAAATATTACTTAAGAAAGAACATTAGTCACTGCATCTAAAAATGTATAATTAATAATGATGCCTCTATCTTTTCAAGTGGTAAAATTTCTGTATTTTCAAATTAATGTTTTTGTAGAGAAGAGTAAAAAGATGGCACCTTAAAAATCTCACTAAAATTAGAATTTGCCTAAATCACCTGCTTAGGCAGAGCACAGCGACAGGGTTTGATCCCCCAGAAGCCTGTGTCAGCCCTGCCCCTGGGACACACTGAGATGGTGATAGAGACTGGGCGTGGTGGTGCACATCTCTAATCCCAGTGCTGGGGAGGCTGAAAACAGGAGAATATCCATGAGTTCGAGTCCCATCTACATAGTGAGACCCTGTACTAAATACATTTTTTTAAAAAAAGTTTATCATAGATTCATATAAGTAGTTTTATTGTAAACTATACCTATGATTACATAATACAATGTTTCTTGTCTGAATAGTTAAAGTAGGTCATATATCATAATCAAAACAATAATAAACATGCATAATAACCAAAAAATATGATGAAAATTTTGCTACATTACATAATCAAAACATCATTTA
>PVKN010012153.1:0-21009 GCA_004027915.1 Capromys pilorides
CATTTGTGAAGTTGCTTCCCTTTCAACTATTACTTCTGGAATACTGCACAAGTGTTCTTTCTTTCACATTCTTTCTGATGGGTTCAAGGGCGGTATAGATACTGGGAACTCACTCCGTTCTTTAGAACAGCACAGGGATTTTGTTCTCTGATTTCTTTTTCTTACAGTGAGTTCTACTTAGAGAGCAGCCAGCTACACTCCACAGTGTGTGTGATGGTAGATACACCGAAGCCTTTTCTCAGCCTTACACACAGAACTCCATCTGAAGATTCAACTTGGATGCAGATGTATTTCTCAAAGGAACAGTATCCCAATTGTATCAAAGCATGCAGTTTGGTGAGGAAAAGCATTTGTGAAGTTGCTTCACTTTCAACTATAACTACTGAGAAACTGCAAAAGTGTTCTTTCTTTCCCATTCATTCTTATGTGTGCAAGGGCGGTATAGGTACTTACAAATCTCTCATTCCCAAAGAAGAGCTCAGGGATTTTGCTCTGTGCTTTCTATTAGAAACAATGAATTCTTTCAGAGCATCCAGCCCAACCCCACACTGTCAGTGAATGTAGAAACACCTTAACCCTAACCCTAACCCTAACGGTAACGCTAACCCTAACCCCAAACCTAACTCTAACCCCAACCCAAATGCTAACCCTAACCCTTAACCCTACGACTTACTCTATCGCTAACAGTAAGCCTAACCCTAACTGTAACGCTATACCTAACACTACCGTAAACCTAACCTTACCTCTATCGCTATCCCTAACCTTAATGCTAACCCTAAAGGTAATCCTTACCATAACCCTACCCTTAAGGTTAATGCTAACCCTAACCCTAAACCTAACCCTAATCCTAACCCTAACGCAATCGCTAACCATAACCCTAACTAACCCTAACTATAACACTATCCCTTATCCTAATGATAAACCTAACCCTAACCCTATCGCTATCCCTAACCGTAATGCTAAACATAAAGGTAACCCTTACCCTAAACATAACCCTACGGCTCATGCTAACCCTAAGCCCAACCCGAACACTAACCCTATCGCTAACCCTAACCCTAACCCTAACTGTAATGCTAAACCTAACCCTAACTCTAATGCTATCCCTAACCCTAATGATAAACCTAAGCCTAAATCTATCGCTATCCCTAACCCTAATGCTAACCCTGAAGGTAACCCTTACCCTAAACCTAAACCTAAGGCAAATGCTAACCCTAAACCTAACCCTAACCCTAGCGCTATCGCTAACCCTAACCCTAACTGTAACGCTAACCCTAACTATAACTCTAACGCTATCCCTAACCCTAATGCTAACCCTAACTCTAACCCTAACTGTAATGCTAACGCTAATTAAGACCGTGTTTCTCTGCTTTACCTATACATAGAACTCCAGCTGAAAATTTCCTTTGGATACGAATGCCATTCTGAAAGGAACAGTATACCAAGTGTTTCAAAGTGTATTGTTTGGTGAGTAAAAGCATTTGTGAAGTTGCCTCCCTTTCAACTATTACTTCTGGAAAACTGCACAAGTGTTCTTTCTTTCACATTCATTCTGATGGGTGCAAGGGCACTACAGATACTGGGAACTCACTCCGTTCCTTAGAACAGCACAGGGATTTTGTTCTCTGATTTCTTTTTCTAACAGTGAGTTCTACTTACAGAGGAGTGGGCTACACTCTACAGTGTGTGTGAAGGTAGAAACACCGAATCATTTTCTCAGCCTTACACACAGAACTCCATCGGAAGATTCACTTTGGATGCAGATGTATTTCTCAAAGGAACAGTATCCCAATTGTATCAAAGCACGCAGTTTGGTGGGTAAAAGCATTTGTGAAGTTGCTTCACTTTCAACTATAACTACTGAGAAACTGCAAAAGTGTTCTTTGTTTCCCATTCATTCTTATGTGTGCAAGGGCGGTATAGGTACTTACAAATCTCTCATTTCCAAAGAAGAGCTCAGAGATTTTGCTCTGTGCTTTCTGTTAGAAAGAGTGAATACTTTCAGAGCAGCCAGCCCAACCTCACACTGTCAGTGAATGTACAAACACTCTAACCCTAACCCTAACCCTAACTGTAACGCTAACCCTAACCCCAAACCTATCTCTAACCCTAAACCCAATGCTAACCCTAACCCTAACATTAAGACTAACGCTATCGCTAACACTAACCATAACCCTAACTATAACTCTATCCCTAAAACTAGCCATAACCCTAACCCTAACTGTATCGCAATCCCCAACCCTAATGCTAACCCTAAAGGTAACCCTTACCCTAAACCTAACCCTAAGGCTAATGCTAACCCTAAACCTAACCTTAACCCTAACCCTAACACTAACCCTAACCCTAACCCTAGCGCTATCACTAACCCTAACCCTAACCCTAAGTGAAACGCTAACCCTAACTCTAACTCTAACGCTATTCCTAACCATAATGCTAACCCTAACCCTAACCCTAACCCTAACACTAACTCTAACCCTAACCCTAAGTGTAGTGCTAACCCTATTGAAGACAGTGTTTTCTGTGCTTTACCTATACACAGAACTCCAGCTGAAAATTTCCTTTGGATGTGAATGTCATTCTAAAAGGAACAGTATAACAAGTTTTTAAAAGCGTATTGTTTGGTGAGTAAAAGCATTTGTGAAGTTGCTTCCCTTTCAACTATTACTTCTGGAATACTGCACAAGTGTTCTTCCTTTCACATTCATTGTGATAGGTTCAAGGGCGGTACAGATACTGGGAACTCACTCCGTTCCTTAGAACAGCAGAGGGATTTTGTTCTCTGCTTTCTTTTTCTAACAGTGAGTTCTACTTACAGAGGGGTCAGCTACACTCCACAGTGTGTGTGAAGGTAGAAACACCGAAGCCTTTTCTCAGCCTTACACGCAGAACTCCATCTGCAGACTCACTTTGGATGCAGATGTATTTCTCAAAGGAACAGTATCCCAATTGTATCAAAGCATGCAGTTTGGTGAGTAAAAGCCTTTGCGAAGTTGCTTAACTTTCAACTACAACTACTGAGAAACTGCTCAAGTGCTCTTTCTTTCCCATTCATTCTTAGGTGTGCAAGGGTGGTATAGGTTCTTACAAATCTCTCATTCCCTAAGAAGTGCTCAGGGATTTTGCTCTGTGCTTTCTGTTAGAAACAGTGAATTCTTTCAGAGCAGCCAGCCCAACCCCACACTGTCAGTGAATGTAGAAACACCTTAACCCTAACCCTAACCCAAACTGTAACGCTAACCCTAACCCTAAACCTAACTCGAACCCTAACCCTAATGCTAACCCTAACTCTGAACCCTAACCCTAACACTATCGCTAACCCTAACCCTAACCCTAACTGCAACACTAGCCCTAACCCTAACTCTAACGCTATCCCTAACCCTAATGCTAACTCTAACCCTAACCCCAACCCTAACCCTAACGGTAACTCTAACCCTAGCTCTAACCCTAACTGTAACGCTAACCCTAATTCAGACAGTGTTTTTTCTGCTTTACCTATACACAGAACTCCAGCTGAAAATTCCATTCGGATTCGAATGTCATTCTAAAAGGAACAGCATAATAAGTTTTTCAAAGCGTATTGTTTGGTGAGTAAAAGCATTTGTGAAGTTGCTTCCCTTTCAACTATTACTTCTGGAATACTGCCCAAGTGTTCTTTCTTTCACATTCATTCTGATGGGTTCAAGGGCAGTACAGATACTGGGAACTCACTCCGATCCTTAGAACAGCACAGGGATTTTGTTCTCTGCTTTGCTTTTCTAACAGTGTGTTCTACTTAGAGAGCAGCCAGCTACACTCCATAGTGTGTGTGATGGTAGAAACACCGAAGCCTTTTCTCAGCCTTACACACAGAACTCCATCTGAAGATTCAATTTGGATGCAGATGGTTTTCACAAAGGAACAGTATCCCAATTGTATCAAAGCATGCAGTTTGGTGAGTAAAAGCATTTGTGAAGTTGCTTCACTTTCAACTATAACTACTGAGAAACTGCTCAAGTGCTCTTTCTTTCTCATTCATTCTTATGTGTGCAAGGGCCGTATAGGTACTTACAAATCTCTCATTCCCAAAGAAGAGCTCAGGGATTTTGCTCTTTGCTTTCTGTTAGAAACAGTGAATTCTTTCAGAGCAGCCAGCCCAACCCCACACTGTCACTGAATGTAGAAACACCCTAAGCCTAACCCTAACCCTAACTGTAACGCTAACCCTAACCCCAAACCTAACTCTAACCTTAACCCTAATGCAAACCCTAACCCTAACCATAAGACTAACGCTATTGCTAACAGTAACCTTAACCCTAACTGTAACGCTATCCCTAACACTAACCATAACCCTAAACCTAACTCTATCACTATCCCTAACCCTAATGCTAACCCTAAAGGCAACCCTTACCATAACCCTAACCTTAAGGCTAATGCTAACCCTAACCTTAACCCTAACCCTAACCCTAACCCTAACCCTAACCCTAACCCTAACCGGAGCCCTATCGATAACCCGATCCCTAAACCTAACTGTAATGCTAACCCTAAATCTAACTCTAACGCTATCCCTAACCTTAATCCTAACCGTAACAATAACCCCAACCCTAAACCTAACGCTAACTCTAACCCTAGAGCTAACCCTAACTGTAACACTAAGCCTAATTAAGACAGTGTTTTTTCTGCTTTACCTATACACAGAAATCCAGCTGAAAATTTCCTTTGTATACCAATGTCATTCTAAAAGGAACAGTATAACAAGTGTTTCAAGGTGTATTGTCAGGTGAGTAAAAGCATCTGCGAAGTTGCTTCCCTTTCAACTATTACTTCTGGAATACTGCACAAGTGTTCTTCCTTTCACATTCATTGTGATGGGTTCAAGGGCGGTACAGATACTGGGAACTCACTCCATTCCTTAGAACAGCAGAGGGATTTTGTTCTCTGCGTTCTTTTTCTAACAGTGAATTCTACTTACAGAGGGGCCAGCTACACTTCACAGTGTGTGATGGTAGAAACATCGAAGCCTTTTGTCAGCCTTACACACAGAACTCCATCTGAAGATTCAATTTGGATGAAGATGTATTTCACAAAGGAACAGTATTCCAATTGTACCAAAGCATGCAGTTTGGTGAGTAAAAGCATTTGTGAAGTTGCTTCACTTTCAACAATAACTACTGATAAACTGCACAAGTGCTCTTTCTTTCCCATTCATTCTTATGTGTGCAAGGGCAGTTTAGGTACTTACAATCTCCCATTCCCTAAGAAGTGCTCAGGGATTTTGCTCTTTGCTTTCTGTTAGAAACAGTGAATTCTTTCAGAGCAGCCAGCCCAAACCCACACTGTCAGTGAATGTGGAAACACCTTAACCCTAACCCTAACCCTAACCCTAAATGTAACTCTAACCCTAACCTCAAACCTCACTCTAACCTTAACCCTAATGCTAACGCTAACCCTTTACCCTAAGACTAACGCTGTCGGTAACAGTAACCCTAACTGTAACGCTATCCCTAACACTAGCCGTAACCCTAACCCTAACTCTATCACTATCCCTAACCCTAATGCTACCCTAAAAGTAACCGTTACCCTAAACCTAACCCTAAGGCTAACCCTAACCCTAACCCTAACGCTATCGCTAACCCTAACCCTAACCGTAACTGTAATGCTAACACTAACCCTAACTCTAACGGTATCCCTAACCCTAATGATAAACCTAAGCCTCACTCTATCGCTCTCCCTAACCCTAATGCTAACCCTAAAGGTAAAACTTACCCTAAATCTAACCCTAAGGCAAATGGTAACCCTAACACTAACCTTAACCCTAACCCTAACCCTATCGCTAACCCTAACCCTAACCCTAACTGCAACGCTAACCCTAACTCTAACTCTAAAGCTATCCCTAACCCTAATGATAAACCTAAGTCTAACTCTATATCTATCCCTAACCCTAATGCTAATCCTAAAGGTAACCCTTACCCTAAAACTAACCCTATCGCTAATGCTAACCGTAACCCTAACCCTAACGCTAACCCTAACCCTAACGCTATGGCTAAACGTAACGCTAACCCTAACTGTAATGCTAACCCTAACCCTAACACTAACGCTATCCCTAATCCTAATGCTAACCGTAACCCTAACCCAACACTAACCCTAACGGTAACTCTAACCCTAGCTCTAACCCTAACTGTAACACTAACCCTAATTCAGACAGTGATTTTTCTGCTTTACCTATACACAGAACTCTAGCTAAAAATTCCATTTGGATTCGAATGTCATTCTAAAAGGAACAGTATAACAAGTTTTTAAAAGCGCATTGTTTGGTGAGTAAAAGCATTTGTGAAGTTGCCTCCCTTTCAACTATTACTTCTGGAATACTGCCCAAGTGTTCTTTCTTTCACATTCATTCTGATGGTTTCAAGAGCGGTACAGATACTGGGAACTCACTCCGTTCCTTAGAACAGCACAGGGATTTTGTTCTCTGCTTTGTTTTTCTAACAGTGAGTTCTACTTAGAGAGTGGCCAGCTACACTCAACAGTGTGTGTGATGGTAGAAACACCGAAGCCTTTTCTCAGCCTTACACACAGAACTCCATCTGAAGATTCAATTTGGATGCAGATGTATTTCACAAAGGAACAGTACAACAATTGTATGCAAGCATGCAGTTTGGTGAGTAAAAGCATTTGTGAAGTTGCTTCACTTTCAACTATAACTACTGAGAAACTGCACAAGTGCTCTTTCTTTCACATTCATTATTATGTGTGCAAGGGCGGTATAGGTACTTACAAATCTCTCATTCCCAAAGAAGAGCTCAGGGATTTTTCTGTGTGCTTTCTGTTAGAAATAGTGAAATCTTTCAGAGCAGCCAGCCCAACCCCACACTGTCAGTGAATGTAGAAACACCCTAACCCTAACCCTAACCCTAACTGTAACGCTAACCCTAACCCCAAACCTATCTCTAACCCTAAACCCAATGCTAACCCTAACCCTAACATTAAGACTAACGCTATCGCTAACAGTAACCATAACCCTAACTATAACTCTATCCCTAAAACTAGCCATAACCCTAACCCTAACTGTATCGCAATCCCCAACCCTAATGCTAACCCTAAAGGTAACCCTTACCATAACCCTAACCTTAAGGTTAATGTAACCCTAAACCTGACCCTAACCCTAACCCTAAAACAATCCCTAACCATAACCCTAACTGTAACGCTTACCCTAACCCTAACTCTAACGCTATCCCTCATCCTAATGATAAACCTAACCCTAACGCTATCGATATCCCTAACCGTAATGCTAAACATAAAGGTAACCCTTACCCTAAATCTAACCCTAAGGCTAATGCTAACCCTAACCCCAACCCTAACACTAATGCTATCGCTAAACCTAACCCTAACCCTAACTGTAATGCTAACCATAACCCTAACTCTAACGCTATCCGTAACCCTAATGATAAACCTAAGCCTAACTCTATCGCTATCCCTAACCCTAATGCTAACCCTAAAGGTACCCCTTACCCTAAACCTAACCCGAACCCGAACCCTAACCCTAACCCTAAACCTAGCGCTATCGCTAACCCTAAACCTAACCCTAACTGTAAAGCTAACCCTAACTCTAACTCTAACGCTATCCCTAACCCTAATGCTAACCCTAACCCTAACCCTAACGCTAACTCTAACCCTAAACCTAACCCTAAATGTGGTGCTAACCCTAATTAAGACAGTGTTTTCTGTAATTTACCTATACACAGAACTCCAACTGAAAATTCCCTTTGGATGCGAATGTCATTCTAAAAGGAACAGTATAACAAGTTTTTAAAAGCGCATTGTTTGGTGAGTAAAAGCATTTGTGAAGTTGCTTCCCTTTCAACTATTACTTCTGGAATACTGCCCAAGTGTTCTTTCTTTCACATTCATTCTGATGGTTTCAAGAGCGGTACAGATACTGGGAACTCACTCCGTTCCTTAGAACAGCACAGGGATTTTGTTCTCTGATTTCTTTTTCTTACAGTGAGTTCTACTTACAGAGGGGCCAGCTACACTCCACAGTGTTTGTTATGGTAGATACACCGAAGCCTTTTGTCAGCCTTACACACAGAACTCCATCTGAAGATTCAGTTAAGATGCAGATGTATTTCACAAAGGAACAGTATCCCAATTGTATCAAAGCATGCAGTTTGGTGAGTAAAAGCATTTGTGAAGTTGCTCCACTTTGAACTATAACTACTGAGAAACTGCACAAGTGCTCTTTCTTTCTCATTCATTCTTATGTGTGCAAGGGCCGTATAGGTACTTACAAATCTCTCATTCCCAAAGAAGAGCTCAGGGATTTTGCTCTTTGCTTTCTGTTAGAAACAGTGAATTCTTTCAGAGCAGCCAGCCCAACCCCACACTATCAGTGAATGTAGAAACACCCTAAGCCTAACCCTAACCCTAACTATAACGCTAACCCTAACCCCAAACCTAACTCTAACCCTAACCCTAATGCTAATCCTAACCCTTAACCCTAAGCTTAACCCTAATGCTATGGCTAAACCTAACGCTAACCCTAAGTGTAATGCTAACCCTAACCCTAACTCTAATGCTATGCCTAACCCTAATGCTAACCCTAACCCTAAATCCAATCCTAACCCTAATGGTAACTCTAACCCTAACTGTAACGCTAACCCTAATTAAGACAGTGTTTTTTCTGCTTTACCTATACACAGAAATCCTGCTGAAAATTTCCTTTGGATACGAATGTCATTCTAAAAGGAATAGTATAACAAGTGTTTCAAGGCGTATAGTTTGGTGAGTTAAAGCATATGTGAAGTTGCTTCCCTTTCAACAATTACTTCTGGAATACTGCACAAGTGTTCTTCCTTTCACATTCATTGTGATGGGTTTAAGAGCGGTACAGATACTGGGAACTTACTCCGTTCCTTTGAACAGCACAGGGATTTTGATCTCTGCTTTCTTTTTCTAACAGTGAGTTCTACTTAGAGAGCGGCCAGCTGCCCTCCACAGTGTGTGTGATGGCAAAAACACCAGAGGCTTTTCTCAGCATTACACACATAACTCCATCTGAAGATTCAATTTGGATGCAGATGTATTTCTCAAAGGAACAGTATCCCAATTGTATCAAAGCATGCAGTTTGGTGAGTAAAAGCATTTGTGAAGTTGCTTCACTTTCAACAAAACTACTGAGAAACTGCACAAGTGCTCTTTATTTCTCATTCATTCTGATGTGTGCAAGGGCGGTATAGGTACTTACAAATCTCTCATTCCCTAAGAAGAGCTCAGGGATTTTGCTCTGTGCATTCTGTTAGTAACAGTGAATTCTTTCAGAGCAGCCAGCCCAACCCCACACTGTCAGTGAATGTAGAAACATCCTAACCCTAAACGTAACCGTAACTGTAACTCTAAACCTAACCCCAAACCTAACTCTAACCCTAAACCTAACCCTAACCCTAACCCCAAGACGAACGTTATTGCTAACAGTAACGCCAACCCTAACAGTAACGCTAACCCTAACCCTAACCGTAACCCTAACCCTAACTCTATCGCTATCCCTCACCCTAATGCTAACCCTAAAGGTAACCCTTGACTTAACCCTAACCCTATGGCTAATGCTAACCCTAACCCTAACCCTAACTCTTAGGCTATCGCTAACACTAACCCGAATCCTAACTGTAATTCTTACCCTAACCCTAACTCTAATGCTATCCCTAACCCTAATGATAAACCTAACGCTAATTCTATCGCTATCCCTCAACCTAATGCTAACCCTAAAGGTAACCCTTGACCTAACCCTAACCCTAAGGCTAATGCTAAGCCTAACCCTAAGGCTATCGCTAACACTAACCCTAACTCTAACTGTAACGCTAACCCTAACCCTAACTCTAACGCTATCCCTAACCCAAATGATAAACCTAAGACTAACTCTATCGCTATCCCTAACCCTAATGCCAACCTGAAAGGTAACCCTTACCCTAACCCTAACCCTAACGCTAATGCTAATCCTAACCCTAACCCTAACCCTATCGCTAACCCTAAGCCTAACTCTAACGCTATCCCTAACCCAAATGCTAACCCTAACCCTTACCCTAACCCTAACGCTAACTCTAACCCTACCCCTAACCCTAACTGTAATGCTAACCCTAATTAAGACAGTGTTTTCTCTGCTTTACCTATACACAGAACTCCTGCTGAAAATTCCTTTCGGATACGAATGTCATTCTAAAAGGAACAGTATACCAAAGGTTTCAAAGCGTATTGTTTGGTGAGTAAAAGCATTTGTGAAGTTGCTCCTCTTTCAACTATTACTTCTGGAAAACTGCACAAGTGTTCTTTCTTTCACAATCATTCGGATGAGTGCAAGGGCGCTAAAGATACTGGAAACTCACTCCGTTCCTTAGAGCAGCACAGTAATTTTATTCTCTGCTTTCTTTCTGTAACAGTTAGATCTACTTTTAGAACGGCCAGCTACATTCCACAGTTTGAGTGATGGTAGAAACACTGAAGCCTTTTCTCAGCCTTACACACAGAACTCCATCTGAAGATTCACCTTGGATGCAGATGTATTTCTCAAAGGAACAGTATCCCAATTGTATCAAAGTATGCAGTTTGGTGAGTAAAAGCATTTGTGAAGTTGCTTCACTTTCAACTATAACTACAGAGAAACTGCACAAGTGCTCTTTCTTTCTCATTCATTCTTATGTGTGCAAGGGTGGTATAGGTACTTACAAATCTCTCATTCCCTAAGAAGAGCTCAGGGATTTTGATCTATGCTTTCTGTTAGTAACAGTGAATTGCTCTTTCAGAGCAGCCAGCCCAACCCCACACTGTCAGTGAATGTAGAAACACCCTAACACTAACACTAACTGAAAAGCTAACCCCAACCCCAAACCTAACTCTAACCCTAACCCTAACGCTAATCCTAACCCTAACTCTAAGACTAACGCTATTGCTAACAGTAACCCTAACCCTAAGTGTAACGCTAACCCTAACCCTAACCGTAACCCTATCCCTAGCTCCATCGCTGTCCCTAACCCTAATGCTAACCCTAAATGTAACCCTTACCCTAACCCTAACCCTAACGCTAATGCTAACCATAATCCTAACCCTAATGCTATCGCTAACCTAAACCTAACCCTAACTCTAACGCTATCCCTAACCCTAATGCTAACCCTAACCCTAACCCTAACCCTGTCATAACTCTAACCCTAACCCTAACCCTAACTCTTACGCTAACCCTAATTAAGACAGTATTTTCTCTGCTTTACCTATACACAGAACTCCAGCTGAAAATTCCCTTTGGATATGAATGTCATTCTAAAAGGAACAGCATACCAAGTGTTTCAAAGCGTATTTTTTGGTGAGTAAAAGCATTTGTGAAGTTGCTTCTCTTTCAGCTATTACTTCTGGAAAACTGCACAAGTGTGCTTCCTTTTGCATTTATTCTGATGGGTGCAAGGGCGCTACAGATACTGGGAACTCACTCCTTTCCTTAGAAAAGCACAGGGATTTTGTCCTCGGCTTTCTTTCTCTAACAGTGAGTTCTACTTAGACAGCAGCCAGCTACACTCCACAGTGTGTGTAATGGTAGAAACACCGAAGCCTTTTCTCAGCCTTACACACAGAACTCCATCTTAACATTCACGTTGAATGCTGATATATTTCTCAAAGGAACAGTATCCCAATTGTATCAAAGCATGCAGTTTGGTGAGTAAAAGCATTTGTGAAGTTGCTTCACTTTCAACTATAACTACTGAGAAACTGCACAAGTGCTCTTTCTTTCTCATTCATTCTTATGTGTGCAAGGGCGGTATAGGTACTTACAAATCTCTCATTCCCTAAGAAGAGCTCAGGGATTTTGATCTATGCTTTCTGTTAGTAACAGTGAATTGTTCTTCCACAGCAGCCAGCCCAACCCAACACTGTCAGTGAATGTAGAAACACCCTAACCGTAACCCTAACTGTAACGCTAACCCTAACACCAAACTTAACTCTAACCCTAACCCTAACGCTAACCCTAACCCTAACCCTAATACTAACGCTATCGGTAACAGTAACCCTAACCCTAACTGTAACGCTAACCCTAACACTAACCGTAACCCCAACCCTAACTCTATTGCTATCACTAAACCTAATACTAACCCTAACCGTAACCCTAAACCTAAGGTAACTCTAACCCTAACCCTAACCCTAACTGTAACGCTAACCCTCGTTAAGACTGTGTTTTCTCTGCTTTACCCATACAAAGAACTGCAGCTGAAAATTCCCTTTGGATATGAATGTCATTCTAAACGGAACAGTATAACAAGTGTTTCAAAGCGTATTGTTTGGAGAGTAAAAGCATTTGTGAAGTTGCTTCTCTTTCAACTATTACTTCTGGAAAACTGCACAAGTGTTCTTTCTTTCGCATTCATTCTGATGGGTGCAAGGGCTCTACAGATACTGGGAACTCACTCCGTTCCTTAGAACAGCACAGGGATTTAGTTTTCTGCTTTGTTTTTCTAACAGTGAGTTCTACTTCAGAGCGGCCAGCTACACTCCTCAGTGTGTGTGATGGTAGAAACACCGAATCCTTTTCTAAGCCTTACACACAGAACTCGATCTGAAGATTCACCTTGGATGCAGATGTATTTCTTATCGGAACAGTATCCCAATTGTATCAAAGTATGCAGTTTGGTGAGTAAAAGCATTTGTGAAGTTGCTTCACTTTCAACAAAACTGCTGAGAAACTGCACAAGTGCTCTTTCTTTCTCATTCATTCTGATGTGTGCAAGGGCGGTACAGGTACTTACAAATCTCTCATTCCCTAAGAAGAGCTCAGGGATTTTGTTCTATGCTTTCTGTTAGTAACAGTGGATTTTTCTTTCAGAGCAGCCAGCCCAACCCCACACTGTCACTGAATGTAGAAACACCCTAACGCTAACCCCAACTGTAACGCTAACCCCAACCACAAACCTAACACTAACCCTAACACTAACGCTAATCTAAACCCTAACCCTAAGACTAACGCTATCGCTTACAGTAACCCTAACCCTAACTGTAACGCTAACCCCAACTGTAATGCTAACCCTAACCCTAACTCTATCGCTATCCCTAACCCTAATGCTAATCCTAAATGTAACCCTTACCCTAACCCTAGCCCTAACGCTAATGCCAACCCTAACCCTAACCCTAACGCTATCGCTAACCCTAACCCGAACCCTAACTCTAACGCTATCCCTAACCCTAACGCTAACTCTAACCCTAACCTTAAACCTAACTGTAACGCTAACCCTATATAAGACAGTGTTTTCTCTGCTTTACCTATACACAGAACTGCAGCTGAAAATTCCCTTTGGATACGAATGTCATTCTAAAAACAACAGTATACCAAGTGTTTCAAAGCATATTATTTGTTGAGTAAAAGCATTTGTGAAGTTGCTTCTGTTTCAACTATTACTTCTGGAAAACTGTACAAGTGTTCATTTTTTCGCATTCATTCTGATGGGTGCAAGGTCGCTACAGATACTGGGAACTCAGTCCGTTCCTTAGAACAGCACAGGGATTTTGTTTTCTGCTTTGTTTTTCTAACAGCGAGTTCTACTTACAGAGGGGTCAGCTACACTCCACAGTGTGTGTAATGGTAGAAACTCGGAAGCCTTTTCTAAGCCTTACACACAGAGCTCCATCTGAAGGTTCACTTTGGATGCAGATGTATTTCTCAAAGGAACAGTATCCAATTGTATCAAAGCATGCAGTTTGGTGAGTAAAAGCATTTGTGGAGTAGCTTTACTTTCAACTATAATTACTGAGAAACTGCACAAATGCTCTTTCTTATTCATTCTTTTGTGTACAAGGGCGGTATAGGTACTTACAAATCTCTCATACCGTAAGAAGAGCTCAGGAATTTTGCTCTGTGCTTTCTGTTAGTAACACTGAATTGTTCCTGCAGAGCAGCCAGCAGAACCCGACACTGTCAGTGAATTTAGAAACATCCTAACCCTAACCCTAACTGTAACGCTAACTCTAACCCCAAACCTAACTCTAACCCTAACCCTAATGCTAACCCTAACCCTGACGCTAAGACTAACGCTGTCCGCAACAGTAACCCTAACCCTAAGTGTAATGCTAACCCTAACCCTAACCGCAACCCTAACCATAACTCTATCGCTATCCCTAACCCTAATGCTAACCCTAAAGGTAACTCTTACCCTAACCCTAACCCTAACCCTAATGCTAACCCTACCCCTAACCCTAACCCTAACGCTATCGCTAACCCTAAATCTAACCCTAACTCTAAAGCTATCCCTAACCTTAATACTAACCCTAACCCTAACCCAAAAGGTAAGGCTAACTCTAACCCTAACCCTAACCCTAACTGTAACGCTAACCCTCATTAGGACAGTGTTTTCTCTGCTTTACCTATACACAGAACTGCAGCTGAAAATTCCCTTTGGATACGAATGTCATTCTAAAAGGAACAGTATACCAAGTGTTTCAAAGCTTATTATTTGCTGAGTAAAAGCATTTGGGAAGTTGCTTCTCTTTCAACTATTACTTCTGGAAAACTGCACAAGTGTTCATTCTTTCACATTCATTCTGATGGGTGCAAGGGCGCTACAGATACTGGGAGCTCACTCCGTTCTTTAGAACAGCACAGGGATTTTGTTTTCTGCTTTATTTTTCTAACAGTGAGTTCTATTTACAGAGCAGTCAGCTACACTCCTCATTGTGTGCGATGGTAGAAACACCAAAGCCTTTTCTAAGCCTTACACAAGACCTCCATCTGAAGATTCACTTTGGATGCAGATGTATTTCTCAATGGAACAATATCTCAATTGTATCAAAGCATGCAGTTTGGTGAGTAAAAGCATTTGTGAAGTTGTTTCACTTTCAACTATAACTACTGAGAAACTGCACAAGTGCTCTTTCTTTCTCATTCATTCTTATGTGTGCAAGGGCGGTATACGTACTTACAAATTTCTCATTCCCTAAGAAGAACTCAGGGATTTTGATCTATTCTTTCTGTTAGTAACAGTAAATTGTTCTTTCAGAGCAGCAAGCCCAACCACACACTGTCAGTGAATGTAGAAACACCCTAACCCTAACCCTAAATGTAACGCTAACCCTAACCCTAACCGTAACACTAACCCTAACTCATTCCCTATCCCTAATCCTAATGCTAACCCTAAAGGTAACCCTAACCCTAACACTAACTCTAACCCTAACCCTAACCCTAACGCTATAGCTAACCCTAACCATAACCGTAACTCTAACGCTATCCCTAACCCTAATGCTAACCCTAACCCTAACCCTAACGCTAACTCTAACCCTAACCCTAACCCTAACTGTAACAATAACCCTAATTAAAAAGTGTTTTCTCTGCTTTACCTATACACAACTCCAGCTGAAAATTCCCTTTGGATTCGAATGTCATTCTAAAAGGAACAGCATACCAAGGGCTTCAAACCGTATTGAGTAAAAGCATTTTTGAAGTTGCTTCTGTTTCACCTATTACTTCTGGAAAACTGCACAAATGTTCTTTCTTTCGCATTCATTCTGATGGGTGCAAGGGCGCTACAGGTACTGGGAACTGACTCCATTCCTTAGAACAGCACAGGGATTTTGTTCTCTGCTTTCTTTCTCTAACAGTGAGTTCTACTTACAGAGGGGCCAGATACACTCCACAGTGTGTGTGAAGGTAGAAACACCGAAGCCTTTTCTCAGCCTAACACACAGAACTCCATCTTAAGATTCATTTTGGATGCAGATGTATTTCTCAAAGGAACAGTATCCCAATCGTATAAAAGCATGCAGTTTGGTGAGTAAAAGCATTTTTGAAGTTCCTTCACTTTCAACTATAACTACTGAGAAACTGCACAAGTGCTCTTTCTTTCTCATTCATTCTGATGTGTGCAAGGGCGGTACAGGTACTTACAAATCTCTCATTCCCTAAGAAGAGCTCTGGGATTTTGCTCTGTGCATTCTATTAGTAACAGTGAATTGTTCTTCCAGAGCAGCCAGCCCAAACCCACACAGTCAGCGAATGTAGAAACACCCTAAACCTAACGCTAACTGTAATGCTAACCCTAAGCCCAAACCTAAGTCTAACCCTAACCCTAACCCTGACGCTAAATCTAACCCTAACCCTAAGACAAATGGTATCGCTAACAGTAACCCCCACTCTAACTGCAACGCTAACCCTAACACTAACCCTAACTCTATCGCTATCCCTAACCCTAATGCTAACCCTAAGGTAACCCATACCCTAACCCTAACCCTAACGCTAACGCTAAACCTCACCCTAACCCTAACGCTATCGCTAACCCTAACCCTAACACTAACTCTAACGCAATCCCTAACTCTAATGCTAACCCTAACCCTAACCATAAACCTAACGCTAACTCTAAACCTAACCCTAACTCTAACTGTAACGCTAACCCTAATTAAGACAGTGTTTTCTCTGCTTTACCTATACACAGAACTCCAGCTGAAAATTTCCTTTGGATACGAATGTCATTCTAAAAGGAACAGTATACCAAGAGTTTCAAAGCATATTGTTTGGTGAGTAAAAGTATTTGTGAAGTTGCTTCCCTTTCAAATGTTACTGCACAGAAACTACACAAGTGTTCTTTCTTTACAATTCATTCCTATTGGTGTAAGAGCGGTAGAGATGCTTTTAAACTTCTCTTTCCCTAAGAACAGCAAAGTGATACTGTTTGTGCGTTCTATTTCTAACAGTGAGATATCATTACACAGCAGCCAGCTCTACTCCACAGTGTGTGTGAACGTAGAAACACCAAAGCTTTTTCTCCGTTGTATCTAAGCACAGTACTGCAGCTGAAAATTCACTTTGGATACGGATGTCATTCTAAAAGAAACGGTATCCCAAGTGTTTCACAGCATGCCCATTGTTGAGTCAAAGCATTTATGAAGTTGCTTCACTTTAAACCCTTATTCCACAGAAACTAGAGAAGTCTTTCTTTTCCATTCATTCCTATGAGTGCAAGGGCGGTAGAAAAATTGTAAAATGCTCTTTCCCTAAGAACAGCACAGCGATTCTGTTGTGTGATTTCTGTTTCTAACAGTGAGTTCTCATTACACAGGAGCCAGCTCAACTCCAAAATTTGCGTGAAGGTAGAAACACCAAAGCCTTTTCTCCAGTTTAGCTAAACACAGAAATCCAGCTGAAAATTCACTTTGGTTATAGATGTCATTTGATAAGGAACAGTATCCCAAGTGTTTCACAGCATGCCCTTTGGTGAGTTAAAGCATTTGTGAAGTTGCTTCACTTTCAACTGTTTCTGCATAGAAATGCACAAGTGTTCTTTCTTTCCCATTCATTCCTTTGCGTGCAAGAGCAGTAGAGATACTTGCAAAGTTCTCTTTCGCTGAGAACAACACAGCGGTTCTCCTTTGTGCTTTCTGTTTCTAACAGAGAGTTCTCGTTACACAACAGCCAGCTCAACTCCACAATGTGTGTGAAGGTAGCAACACCAAAGTCTTTTCTCTGGTTTAGCTAAACACACAACTCCAGCTGAAAATTCACTTTGGGTACGGATGTCATTCTAAAAGGAACAGTATCCCAAGTGTTTCACTGCATGCCTTTTGGTGAGTTAAAGCATTTGTGAAGTTGATTCAATTTCAACTGTCACTGCAAAGGAAATGCACAAGTGTTCTTTATTTCCTGTTCATTCCTATGGGTGCAAGGGCAGTAGAGACACTTGTATACTTCTCTTTCGCTGAGAACAGCACAGCGATTCTTCTGTGTGCTTTCTGTTTCTAACAGTGAGTTCTCATTACACAGCCAACAGTTCAACTCCACAATGTGTGAAGGTAGAAACACCAAAGTCTTTTCTGTGGTTTAGCTAAACATTGAACTTCAGCTGAAAATTCACTTTGGTTACAGATGTCATTTTAAAAGGAACAGTATGCCAATGGTTTCACAGCATGCCCTTTGGCGACTTAAAACCTTTGTGAAGTTGCTTCACTTTCAACTGTTACTGCACAGAAACTGCACAAGTGTTCTTTCTTTTCTAATCATCCCTATGGGTGAAAGGGCGGTAGAGATACTTGTAAACTTCTCTTTCCCTAAGAACAGCACTGCGATTCTGCTGTGTGCTTTCTGTTTATAACAGTGAGTTCTCATTACACAGAAGCCTGCTGAAAACCACAATGTGTATGAAGGTAGAAACAGCAAAGTCTTTTCTCCGGTTTAGCTAAACAGTGAACTCCACCTGAAAATTCACTTTGGTTACAGATGTCATTTTAAAAGGAACAGTATCCCAAGTGTTTCACAGCATGCCCTTTGGTGAGTTAAAGCATTTGTGAAGTTGCTTCACTTTCAACTGTTGCTGCACAAAAACTGCACAAGTGTTCCTTCTTTCCCATTCATTCCTATCGGTGCAAGTGCGGTAAGATACTTGTTATATTCTCTTTCCCAAAGAACAACACTGTGATTCTCTTGTGTGCTTTCTGTTTCTAACAGTGAGTTTTCATTACACAGCAGCCAGCTCAGCTCCACAATGTGTGTGAAGGTAACAACACCAAAGTCTTTTCTCCGGTTTAGCTGAACACAGTACTCCATCTGAAAATTCACTTTGGTCACAGATGTCATTTTGAAAGGAACAGTATCCCAACTGTTTCAAGGAATGACCTTTGGTGAGATAAATCATTTATGAAGTTGCTTCACTTTCAACTGTTACTGCACAGAAACTGCACAGGTGTTCTTTCTTTCCCATTCATTCCTATGGGTGCAATTTCGATAGAGATCCCTGTTACATTCTCTTTCCCTAAGAATAGCACTACGATTTTGCTGTGTGCTTTCTGTTTCTAACAGTGAGTTCTCAATACACAGCAGCCAGCTCAACTTCACAATGTGTGTGAAGTTAGCAACACCAAAGTCTTTTCTCCGGTTTAGTAAACACAAAACTCCAGGTGAAAATTCACTTTCGGTACGTATGTCATTCTAAAAGGAACAATATCCCAAGTGTTTCAAAGCATGCCCTCTAGTGAATTAAAGCATGTGTGAAGTTGCTTCACTTTCAACTGTTACTGCACAGAAACTGCACATGTGATCTTTCTTTCCCATTCATTCCTTTTAGTGCAAGAGCGGTAGAGATACTTGTTACATTCTCTTTCCCTCAGAACAGCGCAGCCATTCTGCTGTGTGCTTTCTGTTTCCAACACTGAGTTTTCATTACACATTAACCAGCTCAACTTCACAATGTGTGTGAAGGTAGCAACATCAAAGTCTTTTCTCCGGTTTAGCTAAACACAGAACTCTAGCTGAAATTTCACTTTGGGTACAGTTGTCATTCTAAAAGGAACAGTATCCCAAGTGTTTTACAGCATTCCCTTTGGTGAGTTAAAGCATCTGTGAAGTTGCTTCACTTTCAAATGTTACTGCACAGAAACCGCACAAGTGTTCTTTCTTTCCTATTCATTCCTTTGGGTGAAAGGGCAATAGAGATACTTGTTACATTCTCTTTCCCTAAGAACAGCACTGCGTTTCTGCTGTGTGCTTTCTGTTTCTAACAGTGAGTTCTCATTACACAGCAGCCAGCTCAACTCCACAATGTGTGTGAAGGTAGCAACACCAAAGTCTTTTCTCTGGTTTAGCTAAACACAGTACTCCAGCTGAAAATTCACTTTGGGTACGGATGTCATTCTAAAAGGAACAGTATCCCAAGTGTTTCACAGCATGCCGTTTGGTGAGTTAAAGCGTTTGTGAAGTTGCTTAACTTTCAACTGTTACTGCACAGAAACTGCACAAGTGTTCTTTCTTTCCCATTCATTCCTATGGGTGCATGGGCGGTAGAGATCCTTGTAAACTGCTCTTTCCCTAAGAACAGCACAGCGATTCTGCTGTGTGCTTTCTGTTTCTAACAGTGAGTTCTCATTACACAGCAGCCTGTTAAATTCCACAATGTGTGTGAAGCTAGAAACAGCAAAGTCTTTTCTCCGATTTAGCTAAGCACAGAACTGCAGGTGAAAATTCACTTTGGGTACGGATGTCATTCTAAAAGGAACAGTATCAAAGTATTTCACAGCATGCCCTTTCGTGAGTTAAAGTATTTGTGAAGTTGCTTCACTTTTAACAGTTACTGCACAGAAACTGCACCATTGTTCTTTCTTTCCCATTCATTTCTATGGCCCCAAGGGCGGTAGAGATACTTGTTGCATTCTCTTTCCCGAAGAACTGCACTGCGATTCTGCTGTATGCTTTCTGTATCTCAGAGTGAGTTCTCATTACACAACAGCCAGCTCAACTCCACAATGTGTGTGAATTTAGCAACACCAAAGTCTTTTCTCTGGTTTAGCTAAACACAGAACTCCAGCTGAAAATTCACTTTGGATACGGATGTCATTCTAAAAAGAACAGTATCCCAAGTGTTTCACATCATGCGCTCTGGTGAGTTAAAGCACTTGTGAAGTTGCTTCACCTTGAACTGTTACTGCACAGAAACTGCACAAGTGTTCTTTCTTTCCCATTCATTCCTATGGGTACAAGGACCGCAGAAATACTTGTTACATTCTCTTTCCCTAAGAACAGCACTGCGATTCTGCTGTGTGCTTTCTCTTTCTAACAGTGAGTTCTCATTACACAGCAGCCAGTTTCACTCCACAATGTGTCTGAAGGTAGCAACAGCAAAGTCTTTCTCCGGTTTAGCTAAACGCAAACTCCAGCTGAAAATTCACTTTGGGTACTGTTGAGGATGAGAGAGTATATTGAGGCGACCCCCTAAGTTCAAAGGTAACATGAGGGGGCAGTTGACTGGAGCTAGGCAAGCACAAAACAGTGTAAGACGGGAGAACGCTTCCGCCCCTTGTTTCAGTGGACTAGCTTCTCATGTTGCGGGCTTTGCGGGAGCGCTTGAATGTACTTGTTTACCTTGTTTCTTAAAAGGAGTTTCTAAAAAGGAATTTGTTGTCTCCTAAAGCCATGTTTACTAGGGCGACTTGTACTTTGTCACTAATTATCTAGGTAGACGTGCACAATGCTGTTTGCGCAGGACGATTGTTCTGCTTTTTTATCATTTACAAGGGGGTCTAGAAATTTCACAA
>PVKN010012154.1:0-21011 GCA_004027915.1 Capromys pilorides
ACAAATTCATGGTTACTTTAGTTTATCATTTTCTAGGCTGTATGTTATGTTCTTATTATTGGTACAATTATAGCCAAAAGTGACATAATTGTTCTAAAGAACTGTTACCAACATGTAACCCCAATCATCACCAAAGGCAAACCCAGGGAGCAATTTGGGCAATCTAAAACCACACTCCTTGCTGCTCTGAAGTGGTAACAACAAACCAATTTAATGAAGCTCTAAAAACATCAAATCAGAAATAAGTTCTCAGATGACTGAAGAGATGGTGTCCACAATAAAAACCATGATTAGTGATCTAGAGCCGATATAGATGAGAAAATAGAACAGCTTAAGAAAATTAAGCAAGCATGAATGCTCAGAATAAGAAAAAAATGGAATTCATAAAGCAGACTCAAGCAGATATCCAGGAAAATACAAAGTTCATGGAAAGTAATCACAGCAGGTCAAGCAGGAACAGAGACAAGATCTCGGAGAAGCTAGGAATCACAAAAAAATATTTCTTTAAAATAGCAAGAGACACAAGATTAATTGGAGTTCATAAAAATGCAGGAGTTAACAAAAATTATTTAAAAAAAAAACTATTCACAAACTTCATGACAGAAAACTTCCCCAGTAGAGTAAAACAATTTGACATACAGTTAAGTGAGGCATATAAGACTGCAATTGGTCACAACCAAAACAAAAATCTACCGCCAGCCATATCATAATTCATAATCAAAATTACAGAAATTCAACACAAGAATAAAATCTTAAAAGCTACTAGGAAAAAGAAACAAATCACCTATGAAGGAAAGTCAATCAGAATTACAGCTGATTTCTAGCACAAACCCTCAAATCAAGGAGATCTTAGAGTGAAGTATTTCAAGCTCTAAAGGAAAGCAACCTGCAACCCAGATGGATGTACCCTGAACAACTATCTTTCAAAATAAATAAATAAGATACTTCTATGAAAAAGAACTGCTGATGAAATTTATGACCGCAAAACCAGAACTTCAAATTGTTTTAAAAGACATTCTATAAAGAGAAAACAATGACTATGACCTCACTAACCCCAATAGAAAGAATCTGCCGGTAAAGCAAAAAGAAGAGAGGGAGAGAAAAGCAGAGAAGCTAGCAGGAAAATGCCACCACAAGGTTAAGTCAATACATATCAGTTCTAACCATCAATGACAATGACCTCAATTCACCTATCAAAACAAACACACTAGCAGAATAGATCAAGAAGCATAAGCCAGGACTGGCAAGATAGCTCAGCAGACTAAGCACCTGCTTAGGCAAGTGCAGTAGCCAGGGTCCTTGGCATCATTGCCCACCTACCAGACGTGGTGTGCCAGCCACCAAAACCAGGCATAGTAACACAGCCTGTAATCCAAGTACTGAGGAGGCTGAAAACAGGAGGATCACTAGAGTCTGAGTGGCATGATGAGGCCCTGCACCAAATACATAAAAAAGAAGCATCAGCCAACAACATGCTGCATATAAGAAACACATAATTTACACAGAAATTCATAGAATGAAAGACAAAGGGTGGAAAACAATACTCCATGTGACAGGAACTTAGAAAAAAGCATGAGTAGCTGTATTGTTTTGAGACAGAGTAAATTTCAAGCCAAAACTTAGAGGGGTAAAGATGAGTACTACATCCTTGTAAAGGTAACAATCTAAGAGGAAGAGATAACAACTATAAACATATGGAGAACAAATAACAGAACACCCAGATACATAAAAAAATTAATGGGCAGGAAAAATCAAATAAGCACTAAGACAATTGTACTGGAGGATTTCATTGTTTTGAGGTGTTTTTTGTTTGTTTGTTTGTTTGTTTGTTTGTTTTTTTGGTGATACTGCGGATTGAACTCAGGACCTTGTGCTTCCCAGGCAGGTGCTAATGCCACTGAGCTATCTCCCTGGCCCCCCAGTGTATTGGAGGATTTCAGTACCCCACTGCTATGAGAAAAAAAAACAGATCAACTAGGCAAAAAATCAACAATGAAATATAGAACTGACACAAGCTTTGAAACAAATGGATGTAGTAGATGTACACACAGTGCTCTACCTGCAACATCAGAATACACATTCTTCTTAGCTGCACATGTGATGTTCTCCAAATCAGACCACATTCAAGCCTATAGAACACACTTAAGTAAATGCAAAATATTGAAATTATCTCCTACATATTGCAGCAATGCTCTTGGAAATCAATGGGAAAAAAATACACAACAGCTTCATACACACATGGAAATTCAGTAACACCCTCCAGAACAACTAACGGGTCACAGATGCATAGATGAAATTAAAGAGAAAGTTAGACAATTTCTGCAATTAAAGGATAACAACCATACAACATACTGGAACTTATGGAGCACAATAAAAGTAGTCCCAATAAGAAAATTTATGGCAGGGAATATCCATATCAGGAATGTAGGGGGCTTACAGGTTCACTCAGTGGTTTAAGTGCCTGCACAGGTAATCCAGTCAGGCACAGGGGATGGAGGTTTAATTCCTAGACCCACCCTGAAGGCAGTCTGAGTCAGTGGAAAAAAAATCCTTCTCAGGAAAATAAAGAAAGCACAAATAAACAACTTAATGTTGAACCTCAAATATCTAGAAAAAGAGCACACTAAATCAAAAGGTCCTGTGGAAGACATTTTAAAGATCAGAGCAGAAATTAATGCACTGTAGAGTTAAAAAAAAAAAAAAAAAAAGAATCAATGAATGAAAGAGCTGTTTTCAGCCCACCTCCCCAGCCTACACATGTAGGTAGGGACCTCCCCGCCTGCCCACTCCCACCAGATACTTCCCTGCCTGGAGTCTAGCAAAAGGTTCTTGTATGTACTTTTGCAGACCCCAGACCCGGCATCTCCTGTGGAACCCTGCAGCAAAATTCCCTTACAGAAAGGCTGGGTTCAGACCCTCCCAGCTAATCCAGGAGCTGAACATCTTGCTAGAGGAGCACAACAGGTTCACTTCCACAAGCAGCAGCAGGAAGAAGCGGAGCATAGCAGCCAGACCCAAACAGCACATCTGGACAAGTTCCAACTTGGTTGATGCACACCTGAATTTCAGTAAGTGCTAACTGCATAACTGCACTGGAGCTCTACACCAAAAGGCAAAGGACAGTGCTGTGCAAAGAGTTGTGTTTCAGCCAGGCGTGGTGGCACACATCTGTAATCCCAGCACTTCAGAGGCAGAGGCAGGAGGATCAGTGTGAGTTCAAGACCAGCCTGGGCTACAAAAGTGAGCTAAAGGCCAGCCTGAACTGTATAGCAAGATGGTATCTCAAAACAATAAAAAAAAAAAAGTTGTTTTTGTGAAAGATTGAATAATATCAACAAAGCCTTAACTAATCTTATCAAAAAGGGAAGAAAAGACTCAAATCCATGCAATTTGGAATGAAAAGGGGGGCTGGGGAGATAGCTCTGTGTCATAAATCCTGCCTGGCAAGTGCAAGGTCATGAGTTCAAACCCCAGTCTTGCAAAAAATAAAAAATAAAATAAAATAAATAAATAAATAAATAAATAAATAAATAAATAAAATGAAAAGGGTGAAGTCACAACAGGCCCTGCAGAAATTAAGAAGATTATCTGTGCGTAGTTTAAAAGCTTGTATTTTTTTATTTATTACTTTTAATAAGAGATAACAATATGATAGTTTCAAAACACGTTAGTAATACATTTGCAAAACTGACACATTGCATATTACTGTCCTCATAGTAGTTATACAGAGCACAGGGTGTAGACATGACAAACTTTCTAACTGATATTGGTAAGGGAAAAAAAAAAACAAAAGAAAAGAAAAAATTTTTTCTCTTTGAACCACGAGGAAGTAGTTATATACATAGTCCAATGTTCCATAATTGCAGTGGGTTACCAGTGAAACTGGCAATGTTGAAGGCTGATGATTTAAGCCTCTTACAGCTCATCATACTAATCTAGCTCTGTGTTTTATGACTTGTAATTAAGCTTTTCTTCTGGGTGATTGAGGGCAAGTTAAAGCAAGACCTGCATAACGAAACAAGTAACATTTGTATCTCCTAAGGTCAGTGAAATCCCTTCAGGATTTACTTTGAAATCATGTACAGTGCTTTGTAGAACTGTTGTCAGTGTCACCATCAGGACGAGTCACGGCCATTGCTTGACCGGTTTGCTCTCTGTGAAAGCCTGAGAGAATGGCCTCTCTCTAGGTGACTCTCCTTAGACACACTATACTTCATTTATCTTTTTCCTCTGAGGTTTCTTAATCTTCTTGAACAGAAAATTTGGGAAAGCACCGAGTTATAAGACATTATAGCACAGGTTCTCTTATGTCCTGAGTCCTCACTGATCTTGAAGGGCTAGAGCCAAAATGATGGCTATCCTCGTAACCCTTCTTTTTCTCCAATTTTTGGTCTGTTAACTTACATTCTCAACCCTCTAGCAGAGAAGCTTCATGATACTATTACCCTATAATATAGGTAATTGGGCTTAACATCATTGTCTTTCTGAATGTCAAACATCTTAGACTTAGCTTGAAATTGATATTTTCCTTTTTTAAATTTTTATTTATTTATTAGTTTCAAAACACATTAGTAGTACACTCACAATAATTGACACATTGCATATTGTTGTCCTTATAGTAGTTATACAGAGCACTGAGTGTAGACATGATAAATTTTCTAATCGATATTGGTAAGGAAAGAAAGCAAAAAAAATTTTTTTCTTCTCTTTGAACTAAGAGGAAGTAGTTGTATACATATTTCAATGTTCCATAATTGCAGTGGGTTACCGGTGAAACTGGCAATATTGAAGACTGTTGATTTAAGCCTCTTACAGCTCATCGTACTAATCTAGCTCTGCGTTTTATGCCTCGTAGTTAAGCTTTTCTGCTGGGTGATCGAGCGCAAGTTAAAGCACAACCTGTCTAACAAAACTTTCATCTTTTGTATTTTCCAAGGTCAGATCTCCTCAGGATTAACTTTGGGACCATATACAGTGCTTTGTGGAACTGTTGTCAGTGTCAGCCATTGGGATGAGTCATGGCCATTGCTTGACCAGTTTGCTCTCTGTGAAAGCCTGACAGAATGTTTTCTGCTTAGGTGACTCTCCCTAGACACACTATACTTCATTTATTCCTTTCCTCTGAGGTTTCTTAATCTTCTTGAACAGAAAATTTGGGAAAGCACTGAGTTATAGAACGTTACAGCACAGGTTCTCTCATGTCCTGAGTCCTCACTGACCTTGAAGGGCTAGAGCCAAAATGATGGCTATCCTCGTAACCCTTCTTTTTCTCCGATTTTTGGTCTGTTAACTTACATTCTCAACCCTCCAGAAGAGAAGTTTCATGATACTATTATTCTATAACATAAGTAATTGAGTTTAATATCACTGTCTTTCTGAATATCAAACATCTTAGACTTAGCTTGCAATTGGTATTTTCCTTCAATTATTGATATTCTAATAAATCTCTATAGAATGTGATAAAAACAGTTACACATTTCTACACAGACATTTAGAAATCCAAGGATAAAAGCTTGTATTCTAATAACAGGGAAAATGCCGAAGAAATGGTAAGATTCTTAGATACATACGAATTAACAAAGTTGAATCAAGAAGATATAAAAATGCTAAAACAATATTAACCAATGAAATATAAGATATAACTTAAGACCTACCAACAAAGAAAAGCCTAGATGCAGATAGATTCACTGCTGAATTCTATAAGAAATTTAGAGAAGATTTAATATCAATATTTCTCTAACACTTTAATGAAATCCAAAGAAAAACAATACACCCATATTTAATCCTGGAAACAAGCATTACTCTCACACCAGAACCAGAGAAAGAAACAAGAAAGAGAAATATAGGCCAATCTCCATAATGAACATATTTGCAAAAATCCTCAATAAGACACTGGCAAACAGAATGCAGCAAATCATCAAGATTATACACCATAAAAAAAGATTATACACCATGATGGGGTGGGATTCATACCAGGGATGCAAGGCTGGTTCAACATATGTAAATCCATAAGTATAATATACCATATTAATAGAGCCAATAACAAAAATCACATGATCATCTAAATAGATGCAGAAAAAGCTTTTGCCAAAGCCCAGCACCCATTTATGATAAAAATTCTACAGAAAATTGGAATGGATGGTCGTTATCTGACAGAAGCCACCTATGACAAACCAACAGCTGACATCATACTAATTGGACAAAACCCAAAAAAACTTCAACTGTAAAATCAGTAACAAGACAATAATGGCCACTGTCTTCATTCTTACTCAACATAGTCCTAGAAACTTTAGTCAGAGCAATTAGACAAAAGAAAGAAATAAAAGGAATACTGATAGGAAAAAGTGAAATTATCACTATTTGCAGATGACACTATACTTTACATAGAAAGCCCTAAAAACTCCACTAAGAAACTTGTAGATTTAATAACCAAATTCAGTAGCTTATCAGGGTGTAGCTCAGTAGCTGAGTGCCTTCCTAATATGTGCAACAGTCTAGATTTGATCCCTAGCACTGGAAAAAAAGAAGTGTGAACTCAGCCTAAAAGAGACAGACAGACAAACTACTGAGGCCAGAAATAGGCATATGGATAATTGACTTTTGGCCAAGGTTCAAAGCATATTTAGAAGAGAAAGATATTGTGCTGAACTGTTTAATATTCACATAGAAACAATAACAAAAACCGTGCTGAGGAGATAGCTCCATGGCATAAGTGCTTGCCTGTCAAGTGCAAGGTCTTGAGTTCAGACCCCAGCCTGGAAAAAAAAAAAAAACCAAAAACCCATTTTGCTACAAATCTCAGGATATACTTTAAAAAATTAATTTGAGAAATTATAGCAGAAAAAACTAGAAGAAAATCTTGGCTACTTAGGTTAGGTCAATGATTTCATATATGTGTCAAGAAAAACATCCCTAAAGGAACCAAATGATAACTGTATTTCCTCAAAATCTGAAGCTTTTGTTCTCAAAAACAAACTTGTAAAAGAAAAAAAAAGCAAATCTATAATACAATTGCAACTCAAATATGTAAGATTTGTATATAGAATAGGCAAAGATGTGTGGACAGTTCACCAAGTATGATATACAGATGAGAAGTGCTAAATATCACTAGTGATTGGGAGTTACAAATTAAAACCACAATAAGATACAGATAATGGTAAGGATGATGCGAAACAGGGTCTCTCACATGTTACTTATGAAAATGCAAAATGGCACAGCCACTCTAAAAAATATGGCAATTTCTTATATCAGACACAGATCTACCAAGAAGGGAAGGCTGTGCCCATATAAAAACTTATACATGAACGCACACAGCAGCTTTATTCATAATAGTAAAAATCTGGTAATTGCCCAAATGCTCATCAACTGGTGAATGGGTAAACTGTGACATATATACTCAAGCAAATATTGTACACTAAATGGTTACACACACAATCATAAAAGAATGAACTATCAACATAGCAATACACGCAAGCCTCAAGATAGTGTTTAGGAAAAGAAGTGTAACAAAAACAAAAGGGAGAACATTCTGTATGAGTCCAGTTAAATAAATCTCTAGAACATGGAACTAATCTATCGTAACAGAAAGCAGATTAGTAGTGGCGACATGGAGGAAGAATGCCAAGGGCAGAAGGGACATCTGAAGGTTGATAGATGTTTATTATTGTGATTGTGATGATTTTACAGTTGCATATGTATGACATATTTATCAAACTATAGATTAATGAACACTTTGTGTTGTCAGTTATACTTAAACATTTATTTATTCATTTATTTATTTTGTATTTTAGTGAAGGGACTATAGGGTGTTCAGGGTCTCACTACTAGGTCAGACTCGTAGTGATGCGCCTATTTACAGCCACTCAAGAGCTTCGATTACAGGCCCGTGCCACCATGCCATCTCAATTGCCATCTCAGTGTGCCCCAGGGTCAGGGCTGGCACGGCAGGCCTGGGGATCGAATCCCTAGTCCTGTGCCTGCTTGCAGGTGCTTTAATCCACTGAGCTATTTGGCCAGTCCTTAAACTATTTTTTAAAACTCTCTCTTTGAAGGACTAAATTCCTACCTCCCTCTTCCTACAAGTATCTTAGGGTCTCATTCACAAAGCCTTAAGATTTCATATATCTGCAGAGGGCCTGGGGAGAAGACAGGAAGCCCTGTTACCCTCTGCCTCAATCATCACTTGAGTCATCCATCATTTCCCCTTTGTACAGCTTTTCCCCCACAGGTTCAACCAAGTGTCATGTCTTATCACTCTCAAGACTACTCGCAACTTCTCATTTCCCAAGATGTTTCCTGGAACAGAGACACAACACTTACTTCACTGATCCATCTCCATTTCCTGTCCTTTTACCTGTCTCGATCTTTTAGCCACAGAGAAGAGTGTACTGGCAAGCACTTTTAGAAAGATTTGCCCCTGCTTCACCGCAGATTGTTCCAGTTTCCCACAAATTCAGGGATTAATTGCTGTCCATCACTTATTTCTAGGGCAGCAGGGTTTGTCTGTTTTCTGAGACAGGCTGGTCTTGAGTACACTCTGTAGCCCAGACTGACCTTACACTCCCATCCATCCTCCTGCCTCAATCTTTCCAGAACAGGAACACAGGTTCTTGCCACAACAGCCCATTTGGGGCCAGGGTTCTTAACGTGTGGTCATGGAATACGCAATACCAGGTCACCTGAGAAATATGAGTGGCCATTTCCGACCTACTGGGTCAAGAACTGTAGGGTGGGGTTACAAGGCCTCCAAGTGTCTCTGA
Source organism: Capromys pilorides (assembly GCA_004027915.1). NCBI lineage: Eukaryota > Metazoa > Chordata > Mammalia > Rodentia > Capromyidae > Capromys > Capromys pilorides. Next base: position 8,760 of record PVKN010012154.1, read on the forward strand.
TGCATACCACAGCGCAGGGTGAAAACAATGGAAGAAAATTTAAACAAAAGCTTAGCGGATACGTGATAGGGGAGAACAGAGGGAGATGCTGACTCACTATAGGATCAGAAAACCTACCCCACTCCCAGGATGATTTCCCTAAAGATAATGGAATCTGGAATTCACCTTAAAAACTGGAATATGAGGTATTAAAGAATGTGTTGCTAACCAAGAGGGTTCCTAGCCAGCGCTCTGGCAGTAACTACCCTATGTGGGTTCATAAGTCAATTTTTGGGAACCCCACCCACACCTACGCCCACACCCACACCCACGCCAGGCCACATCATCATGCGTGAGTGGCATTCCATCATAGAGCTCAGGGATCCTCCCAGGTTTCTAGAGCAGAGGGGTTGCTGTTCAGCTCACTTAGGAGGCTTGACAGCAAGCAGTGGGACACTTACATGTGTGCCGGTGGTGAATCCCATGGAAAGCTCAAGTAATGTGGGCGATTCCGCAGGCAGTTTCTCAATTCCAGGGCCATTCCCTGGCACAGACATCCCAGTTGGTTGTGGTACCCAATATAACTCGCTGGTCCTTGAGTTAAATTGAACTCCAGAAATTTCGGGAACCGGTATAATCATGAAATGTTAGTGAATTGACTGAGAATGGCTAAAGACCTATCTGAATTGGTGAGTGTGGGAAGCAGCTAAGAAAGGAAAGTTATGATGTATGTTCAGTAGTGTCACTGGGGAACATTCTGTTAAACAATAACATGAATTCTGAAATTCCCTTCCTCTCTGTTATCGTCCCAGTTATACTGTTTTTTGTTGTTGTTCTTGTTGTTTTTTATGTTGGATTATAGGCGTGGGCCACCACACGCAGTCTTAATTGCTGTCTCAGTGCACCCTGGGGGCGGGGCTGGCTTGGCAGGCCCAGGGGATTGAATTTGACTGGCCTTTATGCCCTGTTTTGGTAGCATTGACTCCCACTTTTGAGTAGCTCTCAACTTGGAATGGGGAATATGTGTCCAAGAGAAGCAATGTTACAACCTTGGATGATGGAGAAGGAAGCTGAAAAAGTCTAAGATAAAATTACTTGGAAATTAAAGAAGGGCTCGTTTTCTCCTTCTCTTTTTGCTAATGTAGAATCTATTTATGGTGTTCCAGTCTCAGAAGATATGTTTCTAGTCTGCAGAGTGATTCCCTTCTAAGCCCATTGATCCTCAGTTGCCTGAAGACCTGAGACCCTTAAGTCGGCAAGAAAATCGTCTGCAGGAAATGCTATTTCTTCCTTTGCTCCCTGAGATGTCCATTTGCAACCTATGGAGAACAAATTCAATTATGAATGTCGAGAACATCACTTTCTGTCTGGTAAGTAGACCCAGTGTCAGCCTTGCACATGATAATGATAATAATATCCCTTATTGCGTACACGCACAGTTAGTATCAGCTGTGTAGGGCTTCAGACATAGTCATGTGGGGTTAATTCTGATTCTAGCAGTCAGACTCCTAATACAGTTCTCTCCTCTTTAAGGTCTCAGAGTTATCCCTTTTTCCCTTATCATCTTCTTCCCAATCTGTGTTAGATGTGTCCTTGGTTTGTGTCTAGATGACCCCTCAAAGCCTCAGGCAGTTTTGTGGCTGGCTTCTGTGATTAACTTTTAGTCTCATGCAGGGATTATGGGTGTGCTAGCATGGGTAGCCTGTATAAAATATACGGGAAATAGGCTAGCTTTTTCTGCTCCTTCTTTCTTGATTTTGCTGTTTTCTGCCACTATGAACTGTTCTCCTCTGCCAAGTGCCACTCTGCCTTAGAGCCAGTCAAGCATGGAGTGAAACCTCTACAATCTGTGAGCAAAATAAACCTTCCCTCTTTAATTTGGGTGTTGGTATTTTGTCTCAGCAACAAGAGAAAAAGTGCTAAGACAGTATGTCACCTTTATAATCTTTTCAAGTTATCTTTCTCATCTGTAAGGGCATAATTAAAGTTCTGCAATCTCATGACTGGAATTCAAATTCTAGTTTTGTCATTTGCTGCCTTCACTAATTCACAGCTCTATTACTTCACTTTATAAGTGTGTAATACTTCATAGCTTAAAGATTATTTTGATAATTATGTCTGTTTCTCCTCAAAACTTATTGACTGAAACATCAGAGTTTTCATCAGTGTTATTTATGGTTTTGTAAATCAACTGGACTAGGGATTAGGTGGGCGTTATTCCTCCTGGTATTGTCTGGACTCACTTAGGCAGTCACCTACTGGCTTTACTCAGACTGGGGTCGAAGTCTCAATAGCAGGTGTGTGACAGCTGGCTTGATTCATCACCAGTGGACTAGGCCAGACATTTTCTCATTTTCTAATACCCAAAATCACAGAGAAAACTCGGTACATGAACACTTTGTATACCTGGACTTGTTAAGTCTAAGATATAATTGACCAATGCAAGCCAGTTTCAGAGTGTAAAAGGAAACTGCACAAAGAGGTTGACGCTGAGAGATGTGATTCATCTGGCTCTCTTACTACTATCAGAAACACTATAGACACTCAGACAGGCCCTGTGTGTAAAGCTATGGGTACTGATCTGGAGCATAGTCAATTCTTTTACTCCTTTATTCATTTTGTGGTACTAGGGGTTGGACCAGGGCTTTAGGTATGCTTTACATATGCTAGGCAGAAACTCTACCACTGAATTACATCCCCAGCCCATTTTATTTTGCAATAGAGTTTTGCTGTGTTGTCCAGGTTAGTCTCAAACTGTCATGGTCCTAACTTTGCCTCCTGAGTAGAGGATTATAGGTGTGGACTACCAATCTTGACTTATAGCAAAGTCTTTATAAGTAGAGCCACTATTATAGAAGTAACATGATTTTGATCTTCTTTTTGTTGATACTTCCCAGGATTTCATTTCTACATCATACGCTACTTTCTGGATTTGGTCCTAACAGTGCTACTGTCATTTTGCTTATGGAACCTTTGTTCAATTGTTTCTTTTAATATAGATCTACAGCTTTTTAGTCTCAGGACAGCTTTATTGTTTTATTTAGTTTATTTCCTGTATTATAATTTTCCCTTCCTTAAGATTTGTTGTAGCCAGGGTTGGTGGCTCATGTCTGTAATCCCATACTCAAGGGCTGAGGCAGGAAAATCTCCATGAGTTTGAGGCCACCCTGGCTTACATGGTGAGTTCAAGGCCAGACTGGATGATAATATGAAGCTTCATCACAAAAATACTGGAAAAGACTATTTCAGACCTTTGTTCTTCCATCCGCCAGTAAGCCAAGATGGGTGTGTACAAGTACATCCAGGAGCTGTGGAGGAAGAAGCAGTCTGATCGGGTACACTTTCTACTGCAGGTCCACTACTAGCAGTACCGCCAGCTCTCAGCACTCCACAGGGCTCCTTGCCTCACCCAGCAGGACAAAGCTCAAAGACTGGGATACAAGGCCAAGCAAGGGTATGTCCTATACAGGACTCACATACACTGTGGTGGCCGCAAATGTCCAGTTCCTAAGGGAGCAACTTACAGTAAGCCTGCCCATCATGGAATTAACCAGCTGAAGTTTGCATGAAGCCTTCAGTCTGTTGCTGAGGAGCGAGCTGGACGCCACTATGGGGCTCTGGGAGTTACAAATATTTACTAGGTTGGTGAAGATTCCACATACAAATTCTTTGAGGTTATTCTATTGATTAATTCTACCAAACCAGTCCATAAACACAGGGAGATGTGTGAGCTAACATCTGCAGGCCGCAAGAGTCTTGGCCTTGGAAAGGGCTCCAATTTCCACCACACTAGTGGTGGTTCTTGCCATGAAACTTGACGAACGCACAATACTCTCCAGCTCCACTGTTACTGCTGATATAAGTGATATTTGTAAAATTCATAACCCAATAAACAATTTAGGACATTTAAAAAAATACTGGAAAAAAAGCAGTCTATTCCAAGTCATCTAGCTGTCATTGTTCCTGTGAATCATTGTTGAAATGCTGCTCCTCCCTGCAATTTGATATAAATTGATACATTTATTCCATGTGATTAGGTGTCCTAGAATGTGTATGTTACATTTTTATTACAAAGTCATGCAATTATCGTGCAGTCTATTTGTATAGTATAGAAAATACAAAAATTTAATAACCTGTAATTCCACATCTAGAATGGTATTTTTTATTTTTTATTTTTTTGGCTAGCTCAGGCTGCCTTAAGTGTGGGGGTAGGGATCGAACTGCAGTCCCTGTGCCTGACTGGGATTGCCCTTGCAGGTGCTTAAACCACCGACTTATCTGAAAGCCTCCCATCTAGAAATAATTACTGTGAATATTGGTATCTTCAAATCATTTAATTAATTCAATATGATTTAATTTATGAATAAAATCACAGCTCATTAACTATTACTACTCATACATTGGTTATTGAGATTCTACTCTGTGCCACTATCTATAGAGGGCTTCAGCCCCTGCAGATTTTGGTTTCTAGGAGGGGTCCTAAAGCTAATCCTCTGTAGATTTTGAGGAATGGCTATACCAAGGACCAAGATGAAGGGTGACCAAATCATCAGTTTGCTTACTATTTACCACTGACAATCTCACCTACCAATAAGCCCTTCAGTTTTAGACAAGCTGTGACAGATGGTTACACTATTGTTCTTCCCTTATTATGCAAATCTGTATATGTAAGCCAGAGGTCAGGGAACCCCAGAGTACACAGTCACCTACATGAACTCCATGGGCACAGAGCAGATGGAGAACAGATCTGGAGGGGTGGAAAAATATTCAGGACAGACCACTCCTTCTATCCTCCCATATCTACTTTTCTTTTCAGGAGTAGAAATATTTATTAGAGAAAAGGAACAGGTCTTCAGAGACAGAGGGGTCCTGAATAGTTTGCCAATCCAATATTCTGTTTTGTGCTCCCAGTACAAAAAAGATACAATTAAACCATAGTCTCTCCTAAAACCCCACAGGGCCCTTCTCTGTGGCCAGAATAGAGTGGGCCTGGAAGAGGCAGATAATACAAGGGTAAAAGAAATAAAGGCAGAAAAAAAGGGATCAAATCATACGGAATTTTATAAGCTATCATAAGGATTTGGAATTTCATTCTAATGTAGTAGGAAGCCATTATATAAAATATCTTTATATAAGATAATGACAAATAAAGATCATTTCACCTGAAATATAAAGAATAGGAGAAAGATGAATTAGGGAGAAGAGTGGAAGTATTTTGAGCAGAAGATAGTAACTATTCAAATCTGGAATAAGATTGAGAGTTCACTATTGGGGTTATCACAGTAATTAATAATTTTGGAAATGCAATTTCAATGAAATTATTGAAATAACACCTTAAATATAATGGAGTAAAAAAAGAGTTCACTCAGGCTTCGGATGTATCTCAACGGTTGAATTTTTATTTTTTTTATTTTTTTATTTTTTTATTTATTTATTTATTTATTTATTTATTTATTTATTTATTTATTTATTTATTTTCTTGTCTTTTTGAGATAGGGTCTCGCTATGCAGTTCAGGCGGGCCCTGAACTCACTTTTGTAGCTCAGGCTGGTCTGAATTTTTAATTAGCATGCAGGAAGCCTTGGGTTCAATCCCAGCACCATCCATACACACACACACACACACACAGCCATGGAATTAATGTTGATTAGTGTATTCAAAACCAAGCCCAAAAAAAAGCAATATTTTCTTTAAAATCAGACATTTAGTAAAGTTTTGAAGAAAAGCAAGAAAGTCAAGAATTACATGGATAGGAAAGAAAGATGGAGACAGGAACAGGAACACAAAAATCCCAGAGTGTTAAAATTTTCTGGCAATCTTTTCTTTCCTAAGCTAAAGGAATGCTCAATGTAATTTGTGGTAATCACTATTCATATTTATATATGTCCTATATATAAAAAGTTGAGCACACTGAAAATATATTTTAAATTTTTCAAGGAAAATTTCTGAAATAGAAACAAAAATGAAGCACTACAACTATGGAATTGAAGGCTGTGGTGATAACTCAGTGGCTTAAGCATCTGCATGGCAAGCACAAGGTCCTGAGTTCAACTGCTGATACCACAGGGAAGAAAAAAAAAAAAAAAAAAGATAAGTATGGAATTAAATAAGCTCAAGATTTTTTATGTCATTCAAGTCTTAATGTGTTCTCATTAGTTTTTTATTAAATCTGCCTTAATGAGGTATAGTTTACAGAAAATAAAATATACCCTTTTTAATGTTTAGGTGAGTTTTGACACATTCATATACCTACTACTACCACAATCCATACTACTGTTTTATTTCCATTGCATCCATGGTATAAGTTTTCCACTCAGAAAGATTATCTTGTATCCTGTCTTTGTTCCATAGTACTCCTAGGCAATCACTAATAAGCTTTCTATCACTATGGATTTTATTTCTTCTCTATAATTTCATGAAAATGGAACCATGTTTTTTGTACCACCCTTCTTTCATTCCACATGTTTTTGATATTTATCCATATTTTTGCTTCGTCTGTAATTCTTCTTTTTGCTGAATAGTGTTTGCTTGGCCATCTCTCAGTTTGCCTATAGATTCACCAGCTAAACATTTGAGTTGTTTACACTTTTGTCCGTTTTATTAATAAAGCTGCTTTGAACACTGCTTAACATTGTACTTGAAAATTTGAGAAATCATCATGAATGTACAGCCTTAAAAGCTGCTAAAACTGGTGTTTATTAATCTTAAAAGAAATGAAGCATTGAATATATATATATATATATATATATATATATATATATATATATTTTGTTGTTTTGTTTTGTTTTTGTGGTGGTACCAGGGATTGAACTCAGGACCTTGTGCTTGTCAGGCAAGGACTTATTCCACTGAGCTATCTCCCTGGCCAAATGACATATTATTAAATAAAATAGTACAGCATGTATATGATGCATGTAAAATATATATATTGATGTATTAACATACCAGAAATACATAATCTTAACTTGCTATACTGCTCATCTATGGGTGGGAGGCATAGGTAATTAATTGGATGTTGAACAGTGTATATATTCTAAATTTTAGGTAGTATTTAATACTCAAGATTACAGCAAGTGGCTGGACGTGTAGATCAGTGGTAGACTACATAATTAGTATGTACAACCCCAGCACCAAAAAAATTTGTTTTTCTTTTGAGAAAAAAGTGGAAGCTTAGGATAGTTGGGAAAATACATAAAATAAAACAAAAACTTTCTAGCATCTCTGTTCCTTCCAAGTCTCAGTTTGATAGCAAACTTAACTCTAATCCTTGATTGCATGAACATTTCCCCTCCTTTCCATTGGTGATTGAAACCAGACCTTCATGTATGCTAGCTAGACAAGCACTTTACCACTGAGCTACATTCCTAACTCTAACTTCATCACTAATAAAATAACAATGGTAGACTTGCACACTTCATAGTATTTTAAAAGGCTTCTACAGATTATAAATCCTATACAAATACAAGCTAAGTTCCTGAGGATTTATGGTTGAGAAAAGCAACACCCCTTGAAGTATTCAAGGCCTCTGGTCATTAGTACTTTCCTATAAATTGTGCAGCTGTGAGCAAGTCACCTTGCACATCTGCAACCTTATGTGAAAGGAGCTGAAGAAGATGGACTTTCACAGTCAAAAGTTCAACACTGTGTTTGTGAAATGGGTCATTTTGTTTCACCAACTCTTTCTAGAACAGAAGTAGTTCATTCTTTCTGCTCAGCCCAAGCTATCTTCTCTTGCTACAGAAGCATTCTAAGGAGTAGCATTGACTGCCTTCTACAGCCCACTAACACTGTCTCAGACGATTGGAAATTTAAAGTAAATTTGATCATGGTGTCTAAGCCTCCATTTCTACTGAGGACTTGATGAGAAAGGACTGGTTATAGCAGTGCAGTCTAGAACGTAAGATTCCACACACACACACATACAAACACACACACACACACACACACACACACACACACACACACACATCACAGGAAAGGGAAAATCCTAATTGTAGTGGATATAATGTTCATGTGTTTGAAGACACTTATTTTCATGGGGCCTCAATTCAACCTCACACGTCCATTTTGTGAGGCTGGTCAGTTATATTCCTAGAGATTGACTGTTGTAGTTTTGTGATTTTTTTTGGCCCAGGGAATTAAAAACAGACAGAAACACAAAAAAACCACTTTGAGTTTCTACACCTTTTTCATTACTTCCAATCCTCTCTCCACATTCTTATTTGTGTTCTTTACTTGTGAAAGAATAGTAATTTCAAAAGAAACCATTGAAACTCAAGGTTTATTACATCCTACATTACATTCTGATTTTGACCAGTGAAGTATGTATTCAACATAAATGTTAGAGTTAGTTATCATAAATGATTTATTATACAAAAGCTTTTACAAAAATATTGGGAATTGGTGAGAAAAATACAATAGGAAATATTACAAAATGTTAACTGTTCCTATGAATACTGGGATAATGGGTGTTTATACTTTGTGTTATCAACATTCACAGTTAATTTATAGTTATTCAATAAGAAAGTTATTCATTTAATAGAAAAGGCAACTCCCTATCCACTTGAAGAATCCCTTTAAATAAATTTAGGATTTTTCTCAGTGATAATTTGCACAACTTTTGAATACACTCAACTGCACATCTCCTATGACAATACCTACGACAACCAAATTTTCCCAACATGATTCCTAAATTGCCTTTAGGAACTGTGGATTAGGTAAAACTATCAAAATAAAAACTAGCAGGGAAATATAATTTTCACCAATAGGAGGGGCTAATCCCAAAAACTATTTATTGCCCTCAAGAAGCTGAAGAGTGAACCTGGTGCTGAGAGAAACCGACAGGGAATGACAAATAGTGGGACCCGGGAAGATAGATTTTCCATTACTATGTTCCTATAATCTTCCCATTTCCTGAGCACCAAGGTATTGTGACAAATGCTCCATTTTCTACTCTCCTTGCAGACTCCAATATGTATTTTTTACTTGAGAAGTAAAAAATTTCACTATTGTACAACTCTTACCTACTGTTTCCATAACACATTAATTCTGAGCATGTGAAGGCCTCAGAGCTCACTTCATCTGTGATATTGGTTATAAATAGAGAAACCAACACAAGTCACACCTTCTGCACCCATATATGAAAATAAAATGTTGCTAGAGTGGAATCATAACGAAAAGATGCTTTCAGACTTTCTTAATCTTTATATCACATATCTTCTATGACTGCTCCCTCTTCACCTATGCCCTTCCCCTGACTAACTTCCAACAATTTAGGTTTTACCTCTAATGTCATCACAAGGAAGTAATCTTTAGTTACTCATACAACAGCTAAGATATCCGTGCCCTGTTCTTCAATAGGAGCCTGGTTTTCTCTCAGCAAATCACCACAATATACTGTATCACTCATGTATTCAACAGGTGTTTCCCTAAGCATGGAACTAAAAGTTAGTGGGAGGGCAGTGGCCATATCTACCCCAGTGGCTACACATAGCAGATGCTCAAGAAATAAAGCCAGAATTAACTTCAACAGAAAGCTTACAGCAGCAGAAAAATTAGCAAGGAGTACAATGAGCCACCATTCTTTGGATAATGTTAAACAATCTTACATACCATTAAACTGACCAAGAGTACAACATAGCTTTGACATGACACAGAATTCATTTCAGCACAAGTCTCCACATACAAAATGCACAAATGCCCTTGCTTGGAAAAGATCATATTGTATGCAGCTATTTCTTTATCTGTCCTAATCCTGGACTTCCTATGAAGGTGCTAATGACAATTATATCTCATTGGTTTGAAATCGAGGAGATCTTTCAGGTAAAACTCATAATCATGAAATCAACTCTAGGAAATATCTACCATTTTTCCATTGAACATTTCAACAATCCTAATACTGCTGTGTGGATCTCCTCTTATGATACTGAACTGTGCTCGGCTCTCTCAGGAAACTTTAAAAACATTATTTCACTATTGCATAACTCTTACCTACAGTGTTAGACTCTAGTGTGTGTTCTCTGATGCCGCATAAGGCCTGATCTATGCCTAAATGTTTTTCTACATTCACTACATTCATAAGGCTTCTCCCCAGTGTGTATTCTCTGGTGTTGAGTGAGGGCTGAGCTCTGATTAAAAGATTTTCCACATTCATTACATTCATAAGGCTTCTCTCCAGTGTGAATTCTTTGATGTTCAATAAGGATAGAGATCCTCCCAAAAGACTTACCACATTCAGTACATTCATATACTTTATCTCCACTATGAATTTTCTTATGCTGAATAAGTGCTGAACTCCGGTTGAAGGCTTTCCCACATTCACCACACTCATAGGGTTTCTCTCCAGTGTGAATTCTCCGATGCCTAATGAGATCTGAGCTGCCCCTGAAAGCTTTCCCACATTCACAACATTCATAGGGTTTTTCACCAGTGTGAATTCTTTGATGTTCAATAAGGACAGAGCTCCTACCAAAAGACTTACCACATTCAATACATTCATATGCTTTATCTCCAGTGTGAATTTTCTTATGCTGATTAAGGGCAGAAATCTGGCTAAAGGCTTTTCTACATTCACCACATTCATATGGTTTCTCTCCAGTATGAATTCTCTGATGCATAATGAGCTCTGAGTGGCTCCTTAAAGCTTTTCCACATTCATGACATTCATAAGGATTTTCACCACTGTGAATTTTCTGATGTCGAATCAGCTTTGAGCTCTGGCAAAAGGCTTTCCCACAGTCAAAGCATTCATAAAGATTCTTTGTATGAACACTCTGTCTTGTAATTTCATTTGAGTTCAGACAGAGATGTTCTTCACTTTCAGTACACTGAAAGATGCTCTGTTTTGTGGGGATTTTCTTGCTGAAGACTGCCAGACTAACATGTGTTTCCTCAGAAGAGAGCTGACTTGTGTTGCATGCAACACTTCCCCTCTGCTTCCCAGCATTGTCCACATCTCCTGAAGCTTTGACAACCTTTCCTGAAGCAGTCTCACCAGGGAAACTTTCTGAAGATACCAGAGCTACTGAGTCTACATGTTCAATAATTTCTTCTTTCACTGTCAACACTTTAGCACTCACCATCTTGTCATCTAAAAATGTGAACAAAAAATGCAAATGAGATTTATCCCCATGTTAGAAGAAAGGAAAGAACTGCAGTAGAACAAAGTAAACGAAATCAAAAAGACTATATACTAGGAGCAAAACTCTTGAGAACTAGCTTCTTGGTTTGGAATAAGGATTATCCTGGGGTAGGATGAGGCGGCCCCATCAGACAGTAGACAATAAATAATAGCCAATATTGGGCAGGAATAATGGTGAACCTGGATAGATGCTTAAGGTGCAAAGAGAAATGAGGAAGCTAGGAAATAATTCTGGATTATAGAAGATATACTTTGGGAGTTATTACTGGACAGGAATAGGTAAACAGGAACAAAAAAAAGGCACGAAGGCAATTACATTTTGGGCAACTTCCAAGGGGGATCAAATAAATATAAACAATAGAATAAGATACAATGACAAATACAGCTTACAGGATTTAAAATACTTCAGCCAGGTGTGATTTGAGCCGGGCTATAATCCTAGCACTTCAGAGGTTGAAACAGTAGGAACACCCTAAGTTCATGAGCAGCCTAGACTACATAGTGAGGCCTTGTCTCAAAAAAATAAAGTAAAAAAAAAAACAAGTAACAAAGTAAAATTCTTCTTCAAACTCTCTAACTACATAAAGTTAAATTATGACACTAAACTAGGTGTGATACATCAAGCTTGACTTGCAGCTTCTCAGGATACTGAGGCATAATGATTCACAAGTTTGAGGCCAGATTAACCGTTTGAGTCCCAAGCAGCGCGATCGCACTGCTGAGATTTTATGTCGAGAAAACCCAGCACATTTCAAACATTGTGGATAACTGACGGTGCCTTATCGATTGTCGAAGTCACGCGCTCAGATTTACTGACATAAGTACATTACACAGCTCCTTTTAATACAAATAGTACATTTTAAAATAGGTAGAATGATACTATAATAATGCAATAATACATTACAAAATAAAAATTTTTATTTGTTATCTTAATAATTTTTATTGAACAAAACTTGAAATATTTATAAATTTACAGTATGCATATGTAATAATACAGATATATTTTATAAAATAACGAATTATAAATTAACAATATTTTTGCATTATGAACAAAAAATTTAAATGGAGAGTAACACTTATAATTTGTAACATCGGTGTTTATCAAAACATATTGGATGAACTCCTTTTTTACA
>PVKN010012155.1:0-21008 GCA_004027915.1 Capromys pilorides
AAAAGCAAAAAGCTAACTCTGTCAAAGCAGTGTCCTTTAGCTTCTCCATCCCAGAGGTAAAACCTAATTATCCAGTCAGTATGCACCCCCTGCTTTAGGATGCTGAGCTACTGACCTATAAAAGACTTGGAGGCACTGACCTGTGTACCCAGTATTTATAATACAGGGGGAGGATTCCGTTGGGCCCTTGGTCCTGAAATGTGTCAATGAGTCTCTCCAGCACTGTCACAGCCCTGGCAATGATGTAATCAGCTCGTAAAGGCTTCAGGTCTGCCTGATTTTGCTTGTTGTATTCTTCAATGAGGTCATTGATGCAGATAGTAGGGTTGCTGTTAGTCACATTACACCCAAAGCCTGCACAACAAACAAACAAAACGAGTAGCTCAGCATGCTGATGGTTATCATCTGGTCCTTTGCTGCCCCTGAAAAAGCAATGGTTCTCATTTTTGTGCAACTGGGGAAGGGATCTCCTGCTGAGCTATGCCCCAGGCCTACAGCTAGAGCTTTATTCCAACTTCCTGCGTCCTAGAATAAGAGCGTCTCAGCTTTACTGAAAAGAAGGTGGGGAAGATGAGACCCAGGGACTGTGAACAGGAGCTGTCACTGGGACAGGGTCCCGGGTGGTGTTTCTGGTGTATGAAGGTGACAGAAAACACAATCTACTTTTTCTTTTCTGCATGAATGACAGGACACACACTTGGAGACAAGGAATTTTCTTCAGGAGCTTCGAGATACACCTTGGGTTCAGAGACCTTACACCTGGTCCTGTTCACCCTGAAGACCCATCTCTGAACCCTTTATCCCAGGAATCTCCAGGTTAGAAGCTCGGGTATGGGAAGGAGGGACTTATGTTCAGGGGTGCCTTTCTCCTGGGTTGGCCTCACAGGTCTTCCAGGAGGAAAGGGATACTACAAGTAGTAGAAGGCCAAAGGACAGGCACACCTCTAGGCTCTCTAGGAAAAAATCACCACCACATCAGCTTCAGGGAGAAAGATGGCTTCTGTAGTATCAGTGAAGTGACATTTTGTTGTAAGAGGAAGGATAGACTTAACAGATTTTTAAAGGCATATACCAGCTATTAAAATACAAACCAAGCTGGAAGGTACAATGGTGTAAATCTGTAATCCTAGCTACTTAGGAGGCCAAGGTAGGAAGATCTCAAGTTTGAGGCCAGCCTAAACAAATCAGTGACTTAAGTGAAATCCTGTCTCAAAGTAAAAAATACAAAGGGCTAGGGACGGCTTAGTGCAAGGTGCTTGCCTAGCATAGTTCAATCCCCAGTACTACAAAAATTTTAAAAAATATTAAAACACAATGTAAATTACACCTGAAAAAAACAAATGATTACAACAGGTATGAAACTTTCTCAATTCATTCATCTTACAACAGAGATAGTCAATATCTGAAGCACCTACTAAGAGCAAAGCATTTTACTGAAAATCTGAAAAGTCTCCTTTGCATTCAGAGAGCCCTAGGGACACTTGCATCAACCTAGGTTATGTCTGTACAGGGACCGACAGACACCCCGCAGGCAGCTCTGACGGACTCTTTCCCTATTGAGGCCTCTCTCTCCTGCACCCTGGTGGCTGCAGGAATCTTGGCTCCCACTGTGGCTGCCACACAGGACAGCTCTATCCAGCCTGGTGGATCACTGGAAGATGGGAAGCTCAGCTGTGTAGTGTGAAGCTGCTGTCCAGAGCAGCACTGCCGGGACAGGGCTGGGACCCAGCCTCGTGTTCTGTGGCTGGCACTTCCAGCACGTGGTCATGTGCTTTCTGTTCCTTACTGATTTCTTTTTATGTGTTAGGGCCTATAAGCTCTCACTAAGTAGATCACACTCGTAGCACTTCTATTTTCAGCCTTCCAAGTGCTGGGATTACAGATGTGCACCACTACGCCCAGTCTCAATCGCCATCCCAGCCTGGCCACTGCTCTCTGCCTAAGCAGGAGTTTTCGTCTGCTGAGCTATCTGGCCGGCCCTCCTTACTGATTTCTGAACGCCAATTAAATACTCCTGGGCAGGTTGGTGTGACTGGGTGACTAGAGCCCTAAAAACTTCTCAGGTTGCCTCGAAACCCATCTCCTTCCTGATTTTCATATGTGAAGTGAGATAGGAATTCTTTGCCCTACCTTTAGCAGCCATCAGAAAGTTTTAAGAAGGAACTTTTTTCATAGCTGGGAAGGACAGTTTAAGAATACCACACCAAGGTGGGTAAAAGGGTGTAAATTTATAATCCCAGCACTTAGGAGGCTGAACAGTAAGTTTAAAGCTAGCCTAGATTACATAATGTAGACCAGCCTATACTACAAGAGAAACCCTGTCTCAGAAAAAAACATGGACAACAAAATAAAATAAAAAATGCAAGACCAGAGGGATAACTGTCTTATAAACTTTCTGAATACAAAATGGCATGTTAAATACTTATTTCTAAGGGCTGGCAAGTAGCTTAGCAGACTAAGAGCCTGCTTTGGCAAGCACAGAGACCAGGGTTCAATTCCAGGTTCTGCATGCATGTTGGCCCCATCCTGGGGCACATTAAGCTGGCAAATGGGTCTGGGCATGGTGGTGCATGCCTGTAATCTCACTGTTGGGGAGACTGAAAACAGGAGGATCACTACGAGTCTGAGCTGAGTAGTGAGAACTTACACCAAATACATAAATGAAAAAAAAAAAGTTTATTTCTACTATTTCAAGTTAAACAAGAAGCAGAGGTACAAGAGGGGGCAAGAAATGCTTGATGTGATTTTAATTTTGTGGTTTCCATGGTCACAGACAGGAAACGCGAAATGTATTGAAGTGGTTTCAGTCAACCTGGTCCTCTCCAGATATGTACTACGGTCTAGGACCATGAAGTGCAAGACAATGCAATATATAGAAGCACAGACTTTTTTTGGAGGTTGGCTTCTTTTTTTCTTTTCTTTTTGCAGTATGGGGGAATTAAACTCAGATTTATTTATTTACTTTTTTTGTCTTTTTGAGACAGGGTCTCACTATGCAGTTCAGGCTGGCCTTGAGATCACTTTTGTAGCCCAGGCTGGTCTTGAACTCACACTGATCCTCCTGCCTCAGCCTCCCAAGTGCTGGGATTACAGCCACAATGCCCGGCTGAACTCAGGACTTAATGCTTGCCAGGAAGGCACTTGTGCCATCAAACTATTTCCAAAGCCCTGGAGGTTGTCTTGCTATGTGCTATGTAGTTCAGGCTGGTCTTGAACTTATCATGTAGCCAAGGCTGGCCTCAAACTTACGGCAACCTTCTTGCTTGAACTCCTGGCATACTGGGATTACAGGCATGCACCACCATGCCTGGCAGGCCTAGAGTATTTTATTTTTTATAATTTTATTAATGTAAAAATTGCTGAGAGAAAAGCTTTGGAAACATAGCAGGACAGGTCAGCGAGATAGCCCAGCAGACTACTCACCTGCTTATGCAAGCGCAGGGACCCAGGTTCGATATCCACATGCCATATTGGCCTGGCCCCTGGTGCTGAGCTGTCCACTGAGACCTGGCACAGTGGCTCACACCTGTAATCCCAGCCTTGGGGAAACTGAAACAGGAGGATCACTATGAGTCTGAGCTGCATAGCAGAGTAGTGAGACCTTGTACAAAGTACATTTTAAAAAACCAACTTACCAATAAGTATATAGAATGTTTCTCCCATAAGTGTTGAGTTAACCAGAACTCCACCAATCTTCATGAGGTCACTGTAATATATGTCATTGGGCCACTTCACGCGTAAGTTGATATCCTAGAGAAACATTTGCATGTTAATTGAGCAATTGCAGGATGCAAAGGCCCTGGATGGCATCATCTAGGCAAAAGGAAGATGAGCAGAATATACTCAAAATTAGTGGGATGTGACCTCGCTCTCTCCTTTTGCAGACACCTAGTCACATCTTCAGACTCAACAGTAAAGCAGCTCCTATGGGTGGAAGGTGAGAGGCTCAACGTGTATGTAGTAGAAACCCCAGCACTCAGCCCTAACCCCCTACTGTTCTGCCTTATCAAAAACACTCTCAAAAGACCTAACTGTGTGTGAAATTCATTAACCATCTCAGCTTCAAGAAAATCACCATAGGGAACTATCGAGTGCTAGGTTCAGCACACAGGGTGCAAAAGAGGAGAATACCTATAAGGCCCTTCTCCAGAGAAGCACCAGTTGCAGTGTCCAAAAAGTGGCAGAAATGCCTCGTGGCCAATGCCAAAATGTGCTCATAATGCTGAGAGGGACCCACTGTTCTGAGCTACCACAGCAAGCCCTGCAGAAATGCCCCGCATCGACTCGGAACAGTCTCCCTTGTCAGTGGCCCATGCTGCTGCGTCCTGCAGGGGTGTGACTGAAGGCTCTGCTTGGGTCTTGGTCACAGCAGCTGGACCCAGGATGGACACCCACGCCTCCACCTAATGGAGCAGAGACTGGATTAACTCAAATGGGCTCCACAACACCAGAATTCTCAGAGCTGGTGCTGGCAGCCAGACTGGCCACGTGTGGGTAGAGGAGGCCCCTGGACCTTTGAGGTGGACTACAGATCCTCCAGGGACAGCAGAGCAGCTGCTGGCCTCACCTGCATGGAATCAGACCTGTGCACTCTAGGTGACTGGTGCTGAGCCCTTCTTAGCTCCTTGCTCTGCTCAGCCCTCTTTTTTTTTTATTTTTTTGTTTTTTCAGCCCTTTTTACGAGGAGCTGATGCTGAGGCTGCCACCACCAACAGCACTGGATCCAAGTGGAGGTCTTTCTGAGACTCGCTTTCTCCTTCCTCCCACAACTCTTCCTATCCTTGCCATTCAGAAGCCCACTGTTCCCACACAGTTATATGGGAATCACCACACCAGGTGGGGAGCTCATGGTGACTGCTGGGGACGGAGCACTATGTCTCTTTTCTGCCTGGATGCCGAGTGTTCCAGGAGACAGCTGCCAATGCTGAGACACAGCTTGAGGAAGCTCGACCTATCTGGTGGTGCAGAGGCCAGGGCTCATCTTCCTGTGCACAGCACAGCTCCAAAGGGGAGGACATGGGGAAGAGACTCCTGCTACCAAGAGAAGGACACGTGCAGTGCGTGTGGCACTGCTGCAGAATGGCACTATGGCACCATCAGTGCTGGAAGCCAGGCTCAGACACAAGTGGCCGCGAGCCCGGCTGCAGAGAGCAGAGCTGGAGGACTGCAGTGGGGCCACACAGGATGAGCAGATAGCCAAGGTGCAGACAGGAGCAGGTGTGGGGCAGAGGCTTGGGAGCCCAGGATGCCAGACAGGAGTGAGGGAGCTGGTTACAGCAGGGACTCAAAGGACTAAAGGGGCTCTGGGGCCAGCGTCAAAGCCATGGAAGAAGGGAAATGGACTCACTCCACCTTCTAGGCTCAGTATTGGACTTGTTTTCTAAGACTAATTATGCTGCTAGTGTTAAAAATGCCATCTCTGATGAAAGATCCTTTTGTTTGCTGTGGGATTTTTTGTTTGTTGAGACAGGGTCCCAGACTGGCCTCAACATCATGGCGATCCTCCTGCCTCAGCTTCCCAAGTGCCAGGATTACAGCTGGTGAGCTCTTTCCTATAAGCATACAGCTCAGGTGCTGCAGAATGGGCCTGAAAGATCAGTGATGAGACAACAAGTCCAGAACATTGCCAGGGCATGGGTACATGACATCAGTGCAGTTCGGGGAACAAGGACATCAGAATCAGCTGTGCCTGTACAACAGCAAAGCTGCACACATGCTGAGTGTGAGGCTGAGCTTGCATGGGCCTGGAGGCAAGAGGAGGGCGAGAGGCTCTCATCTGTTAACTGCTGGTGACAGCCTTAGTCTCTCTTGAGAGCTGTGCTTTAACATCTTGCTAGAAATCAAGACAATCGCTTTACTTTTATTCTGACCTAGTGCCCCAGGTAGGAAGGATGCAAGCAGGGAGGGAACGCCTTTGAGGTCCACTTGGGATGCTGCCAGGACCCTTTGGGAGGTGGTGCCAGGAAGCAGAAGAGATGCTCCAGTCCAGGCTCACTGTTCTCTGCTTGTCTTTAACAACAGAGACCAATGCATCCAGCAATAGTAATGATGCAGGCACATCTGTCCTGACAGCAGGAGGGAGACAGTCCCCTACCCAGCAGAGTGGTGCTGGTCAACTGCAGACAGGAGAGCTGCGCATCACAGTGATGATGGTAAGCAGAGGTAAGAAGTGAGATGGCTTCTGGGTCCATAAAATAAGACAGTCGTTTCCACCCAGTCCATCTTATTCAGCGCCTCTGCTGAAAGTAAAGCTGACCTTACAGGACGTGGAGAGCTTGGGCAAGCAGGCTGGAAGACGGTGCTGGGGAGCAGTGTGCCTGGCAGGACAGACGGTGCTGTGCGATGCTCAGCACACACTGTTATGAGCTCTGCAAAGGGCACAGGGCAGCTCATTTCTGCCACCAAATGTGCAAAGGAATGCCACAGGCAAAATTCTGCACCTACAGAGGGAGGTGCCAGACTTCATTTTAAGCCACACATACC
Organism: Capromys pilorides; assembly: GCA_004027915.1. Lineage (NCBI taxonomy): Eukaryota > Metazoa > Chordata > Mammalia > Rodentia > Capromyidae > Capromys > Capromys pilorides. The sequence goes on from PVKN010012155.1 coordinate 6,484, forward strand.
TGATACCCAGGAATGGACCGCACGGCCTCCACGATGGCCAGGGACATCAGATGCTGGATGAATGGAATCCTCTGTCCCAGCTGGGACCACAGGGGTACAGATAGCAGCACGGTAGAAAGGGCACATCCCAAAGGGCTCAGCCATGCATTCGGCCCCCGTCCTGGAAGACAGGCCAGTTAGCTAAGTGCTGCTTCCCACAAGGAAATCTTAGCTGCCCATCCCCCCACCAGAGCCATGTACATGGGGGCCTCGTACATGCCTGGATATCCTGCATTATTCAACAAAAGAAAGACGCTTATAATGGTCAAATAAGCTGCTGGAAACTTTTCTGATCCTTAGCACAATGCCCCGCCTCTGTGTGCATATCATTTATGCTGGATGGTTAATGCAGAGCAGTGTCTGAAAAACCCTGGGTTTTGTACTGACCACACAGGCAAGGTGAGGCCAGAGATCAAGAGCCTTAGGAAAAGACCCACACTAACCCCTGGGAAGTGTTGGGGCCACTCTTCAATCCTTGCAGTTGCAATATTTGCACAATCCTGGGAATATACTAAAAACCAGAGCTACACACTTTCCATGGAGGACTCTGGCCTATGAATTTCATCTCAGTAAAGTCATTTTAAAAAGACGATCCCTGGCCCTAACTCTCAGACTTGTCACTTCTTCAAACTGAGGTAGGATAGTCAATCATTAAGTGACAAATACTGCTAGCTAAAGTTCTAGAATGCTTTTTTTAAAAATTGCATCACATTGAGTCATACAAGTTTGATAAACAATATTTCTTCTTTTTGAGTTATGCTCAAGAGAAAGGAGCAGAAAGGCAGCCAATCTCTTCTCTCTTGGCTCTCGTCTCTTCTGGGTGCCACGGGGCTAAGAAGGGTGGGGACTAGGGAGCTATTCCCAGCTTTGGAAGACTCTGATCGGCAGGTGGAGGAAGCTGGCAGCCCCTGCTTCTCTGCGGGCACTGTGGGAAGGACACTGAGTAATGTCCATGGCTACAAATGCCAGTGTTAGCTGGGAGGTGACAGGCAAGGGAGAAGCCCCTCCCTGTGACATTTCCTACAGAAACAGGCATGATCTATACCTCACAGAGTACCTTTAGGAAAACGAACCTGTCTGGGACATGTTGATTCACACACTACAAAGACAGAGCCCTGGAGGTCAAAGCTGTCCCTGTCAACATGAAGAGATTGTGGGACACTGCTGTTTAAGAAAATGAATTAACACCACGCAGGCTGCACTCTCCCACGCAGCCTACTTCCCTCTTGCCCATTTCTGGTGAGTACGAACACAGAGCAGGCTCTGATTCGAACAGTCTCAGTGATCAGCCCACACAGCCCACAGGCTCTCTGGCCACTAGAATCACAAATTTTAGAAAAGAAAAATAACAGCAAGGGTAACAAAAGAGGACTGACCTTTGCCCTGAGTCTGCCGGACGGCGATGGCTATTAAACCCATTTCCTGCGGCATCTCAAACATCAACCTGCAAATCGTGGGAAAACTGGTCAGCTAGAACGAGACACAGGCAGCCGTGCCTGGTGCACAGACAGAGGTGGGGCAGGGCTGGGCAACCTGTGCGCAGGAGGCCCCGCAAGGGCCAATGTCAGGATCTGTACAATCCGTAGCGACGCACTACCCAGCCCCGTCTGGACTTCTACTTAATAGCAATCCTCCTGCCTCAGCCTCCTGAATGCTGGGATTACAGGCACCACCAATCACACCTGGCTTCCTTCTAGTATCTTAGAGATGAATGAGGAAGAAGAAAGAATGAAGAAAATGTCATTTATCAAACAGGAAGGGAGGGTGAACTTGCCAGAGCTGTTGCTAAGTTTAAGACTTGGCTATATTTTTTTGGAGTATCTGATCAAGTTTTTTTCCTTCCTGTCTGATGTGTGTGCCTTCTTTAAGTGACAAATCCCAACATTTGTTTTTACTTAAGGTGTGTTTCTGTTGGAACACTGATACACAACCGTAACAGAAGTTTCTGATTATTCAGAAAAACCAATATGGTGGCTATAAAGCTGTTTAAAAGATACACTATCCCCTGAGAACTAATTATGTTTTAACTACAGTAAATAAATCTACACCTTCTGAGAACTCAAGAGAACCCTGGATCATTTTAGGCTTCAGTTCTGCTTTTAAAATGGTTTCATGTAAAAGAATATAAACCTCCCTTTTGGGGATAGGTAGAAAGTATACTAATCTCCCCCAACAGGTCGAAATTAGCTGAGTTCGCCCCCACAAAGTGAAAAGGAGACACACACACACACACACACACACACACACACACACACGGAGGGAGGGAGGGAGAGGCAGAGAGGGAGAGAGAGAGGCAGAGAGGGAGAGAGAGAGAGACAATCCCTCACTCTGAGAATTTTCTCTGAGAAACTCAGTGCTACATATTTTAAGGCCATGGCAGGCGTGTTCCTCTTCCTGGTGGCGAGGGCGTAGCTTGTAGCTCTGGGTCGGGTATATCCAACAGCACAAGCCAGGCCTGGTGGCCGGTGGCCGGTGGCGAGGTTGAAGGCCTTTCCCAGTATCTGCCCTGGGGGAGCAAAAGGGCAGGGCTGGGCAAGAGCTGGTGCTTGGACTTAGTGTTAAGTTTCTAATAATCAGCCTGGAGGGGTCCACGACACCCTGGCAGGAGACAGGGGTTCTAAAGAAAGAAAGCTGGCACTCTGAGTTCTCATCTCTCCCCTGGGCTAAAGGAACTGGGTGGAACTTTACACAAGGCTGGCGTTCAAGAGAAAAATATCTTCCACAGAAAAGCAAAGCGGCACACAGCACCGCCCCGCAAGTCATCCCCATGCAGGCGAGTTGGACAGTCCCACCACTCAGTGCACCCGGCCTAGGGTAAGAGGAGCCCAAGGCCAGAGACCCCAGGTCCCATGGGCGGGGCTTGCTGCTCCCCAGCTCCTCCCTCCCAGGCAGGCACAGGACACCCTGTGCGAGCCCCGCGTGTGCCAGTCCACTTCCATCCATGAAATACAGCCCCACAGGTATTTCTCTTGGACACTGTGAATAACCCATTGAGAGAGAGTGTGCCCATGCCGCCCTGAGCTCCAAGTATAAAGCGTCCTTTTCTTGGGTCGGGCCGGCAGGAAACCCTAAGAAGGATTCCTTGTCCACACTGGGAATTAACATTATCTTCCAGAACCTCTGCTTTCTATGGGGTTGGGCAACCTTTACCTGGCTTCCTGAGGCCCGGGCTTGGGGAGACGAGCCAGGAGAGGGGGTCGGCACACTGTGAGCCCACAGCAGCGCTCTGGATGGCAAGCACCCTCCGAGCTCTCTTGATAAACATGTGCACAGTAGACGGTCGAATGCTCTAGCCAGCCACCGTGATGGTGGAAGGGGGGGGGGATACAGGAAAAGGGGGGTGCGGAAACCAAACCCAGACTTCTAGAACAAAGAGAAGCGATTAAGGGAACATATGCACTAAACTGCTAGAGGTTTGGCAGCAGTTAACAGGGCATATTAATGAGAGGAGCGAGTCTGTGTTGCTGAAGGCCAAGAGGAAATCTGTGAGGAGGGAGACAACGGGGAGGGGTGGGGAGCTAAGGCTCAGCTTGAGACAACTGGAGGCCGCCAGATTTATTTGTGCTATCGGAGATAACTCTGGGGCCAAACCACACGGCTCTTGGTCAACAAAGACGCCATTTAGGAACCCGCCAGTTTTGCACTTCTGAAAACGAAGCTGCTGCAGTTTGCTTCAGCAGAAGAAACCATAAATGCATTTCCATCCTTCCTTGATGATGCCCTCACAAAAGGAAAAGGGGAGAGAAAGGAAGGGTTACCTCCCAGAGCTTCTGTGCATTTTCTCTCCTGGCCAGCAAAGGCCATGGAATAAAAGGCTTCTCTAAGTGCTACGGAAAGGGTACTCAAGGAAAGCCTCTGTCCCCACTCATGGCACTTTCAGAGCTCCATGGGTCACTGTGCAAACCAGCAGCCCGCGGGTGAGTACTTCGTTCCCCAAGGACAGCCCTGCTTTTGGTTCCTAGGGCCCTGCCTAAGAGCACCCTGGTTTTCAGAGAGGCATTAAGATGAGGTTTTGATAATTCAGACTAATCCAGAAGACTGGGCGAGGAGGAACCAGTAAAACTCCGGATGAGCAAAAATTTAAACTCGCACTCAGTCCATCCACTGTGGGGATCTGAACCCAAATTGTGCACATTTACCATTGTACTATGAAAGAAGAAACTTGGAAATGACCTAACGGTTCATGAGGGGAACAGTTCCCCGAATTGGGAGAACTGGGACATGAAGTCAATGGAATAATTTGAACCATTAAAAATGACAGCTATGAACACTACATAGCAATGTGAAAGAAATGAATACCATAAAAATGTTACACAGAGGTTGGGGAGATGGCTTGGTGGTCTAAGTGTCTGCCTGGCAAGTGCAAGGACCAGGGTTTAAACCCCGATACTGCATGCTGTGTTGGAGCCAGAACCCCACCTGATGGTGTACACCTATAACCCCTGTGCTGGGGAGGCTGAGACAAGAGGATCACTATGAGACTGAACTGCATAGCAAGCCCCTGCAATAAATAAATGAAAGATAAAAAAAAAGTATAAAGAAAAAATAAATATGAAAATTTGCAGAATAGAAACAATTAAGATACAATATGTAAATCTGCCAGTTCCCCAAGATGGATATAATTATGTATCACATAGTAATAAAAACATAAAAATTAAAATTAAAAGGGATACAGAAATTTTGAAAATGAAGGTCTTAATGTAAAATAAAGGGGAAGGTTACCCAATTGCTGTAAGAAAATAAATACCATAAAGAAGAACACATGACAGCAATCTCCAAGGCGCATTTTGTTATAAACAGCAAAAAAGAGCTCATCTGCTAGAAACCAGGAGCAGAAACTCCTCAAGCCAGTCTGTTCGAAAGAGCAACAACCCTAAAAGTCCTTCACTTTTCACCAACCACTACACTTCCAGAACTGAATCCTGCAGAGCATTCAGACAAGGGGACAAAGCAACTCCAGGACATAGCTATTTACGGCAGGTTACTGACACACTAAAAAATCAGGAACAATCCATATGGCGTGTGATGAAGGAATCAAAATAATCATAGCATCACCAAGTGAAGAACAGCCTATAGCCATCAGTCACTTGGGCCAGTGCTGCTGGATGACATCATGTAACATCACAGGATACACAACCCTAAACATAGCATGGCTGCAATGACGATCTAAAATATACTTTTTAAACTGTTAGGAAATACTCCCAAATGCAGAAAACAAGTCACCCAGAAAAGTCTTCTCACTAAAAATCTATGTTCTTCTGGCATTCTCCAATAAAAAAAATTACATAGACATATTCTAAAAAATAAGTTCCTGATGATTTACACATTTTATTAAAATGATGTTTTAGATGTATAGTGATGGACATTTTTACATTTAAGTTTTATAAGATATGTATTTAGAGACAAATACAGGACACACAGTAATAGTAGTTATGTACCCACAAGTGGTGAATTGCGTGAGGATTTAAATTTGTTATTTTATATAATTTCTGAGTGGTAAGCATTTAAATGACTTTTATTTCTCTTTTTTATACTTTTTCTGAAATATCCAAATTTCTACAATTAGACTATACTTATAGTCAGAAAAAAATGTTATTAAAAAAATTTTATTTAAGCCCAACATTTCTAAGTGGATTAGGTCTCACCCACTAGCTAGCGTGTTGGTGAAGTAAGTTCCTTCTGTCCAGAGATCACAGACCTGCAGTGAATTACATCTCAAGCCATTCTCTTAAAGTATGTTCCATAGGGGTCGGGGAAACAGCTCTGTGGCACAAGTGCCTGCCTGACAAGTGCAAGGTCATGAGTTTGAACCCCAGTCCTGGAAAAAAAAAAGTATGTTCCATAGTGAGAGATTTCCCTTTTTATTTTTATTTATTTATTATTATTATTATTTTGTCTTTTTGAGACAGCATTACCCTATGCAGTTCAGGCTGTCCTTGAGCTCACTTTCTGTAGCCCAGGCTGATCTTGAACTCACGTCAATCCTCCTGTCTCAGCCTCCCAAGTGCTGGGATTATAGGCGTGCGCCACCACACCGGGCTTCAATTTTATTATTATTATTATTATTATTATTATTATTATTATTAGTTTTTGTATTTTTAGGGAAGGGTCTACTACTAGATTGGACTCAGTGATTTGCCTCTTTACAGTCTCCCAAAAGCTGGGATTACAGGTGTACCACCATACCCAGTCTCAACTGCTATCTCAGTGCACCCAGGGGACCAGGCCAGCACAGCATGCCCAGGGATCGAACCCCTAGTCCCTGCACCTGCTTACAGGTGCTTTAATCTGTTGAGCTATTTGGCTAGCCCTAAAGTATGTTCCATTGTGAAGTCAATTGTTACACCTACGTAGCATGTCTTAAGAATTTAAAAAGCTAAGATATCAAGATTTTTGCTTTGCTTTATGGTCTCAGTTGAACGGTGTACTTGTTCTGGCTTTGTTTTTGCTTAAAAGCTAACTTCTAGACAGGTGTACACAGCTCTGCTCTTGAAAGAAAATGGATAGTGGTTTCTGCTACATATACCAACTCCTCACAGTGATCTCCATGACTTTTTTCATCACTTGAGGCAAAATACCCAACACCCACAAGTTAAGGTTTATTAAGCTATTTGCTTCCAGTTTGCAGAGGTCTCAGCCCATAATTAGCTGCCTTCAAGGCAGGGTGGCACATGGCAGAGGTACACTGCAGAGGGAAACAGTTCATGGCAGCCAGCAGGTAGCACAACAAAGGGTCATAATGGTGTTTTTCTGCCCTTTTATCTTATCCAGACTCCTAGGGGCAGACAGCACTCACCTCACACCCTTCATCCTAGTACCGTGAGCCAGCACTGTACTGAGAATCAATCCGAGCATCATGTTCCAGATCCAGCCACTTCAGAGAAAGCCTCACCTGTGGATGCATGAGGCTTTGCGGGGACATCTAGACACAGCCATGATATATAGTAACACAAATAAAAATGTTTTAAACCTACCACCATGTAAATGGAGGGAGGCCTGTGCCAGACACCAACACAAATTTTAGGATGGTACTAGCCTGACTTCTGACCTGGGGGCAAGGTGCACAGGCGCAGAGCCAAGGCTGATGTCCGTAGGGAACTCCCTAGGTGTTACTTCCCTGCAACCCAAGGGCCATCACTCCAGTGCCCAGGAGAAATTCCAAGGACTCTGCAAACATCCTGGTAGACAGATGCAGACAGGAAGCACAGAGACTTGGCTCAAACCTTGGTGCTGATCTGAACTAACATGGAGCTGGGGACCCTATCCCTTAGTCACCCGTCACCCATCAGGTGGAGTGTTTTCCACAGTTCCAAGCAGAGATATGATGGGTTATACATTTTGGGCTGTCATGCAGGCCTAAGGACTTCTTACTGCCAGGAAATGAGAAACTGTCCTGTTACCTCCTTCTCTGGGGTATACAAAGGGTGGAGGAGAAGGGAAGGGACAGAACAGTGGGGATAGCAGGTGTTTCAGGAATGGCAATCCTAAGGGCCATTCCTCTCCTCTTGACCACCTCTAACCTGTGTAGCCTCACAGCACAGGGCTCTCTCTACCTTGCTAAGAAATGTAAGACAGTGCTAACAATTTGGGATGTTAACCCTGGGTGCTTCTACAGTCTCTGAACCTCCTTAGCAAAGCTAGGAACAGCTGGGTGAACTAGTTCTGTGGTTAACTTTCACATGCCAGTTATGACACAGGCCAGTGATGACAGTACCCCTTAATTTTGTCCATGGATACTTCTACTACATTCTGGGTTCAGCATTTAAAGCCCCAATGGCCTTGCACCAAACTAACCTCTGGTATGCTTCAGATCAGATCCCGTTCCTCTTGGTGTGTAGTATGTGTTTCATTTAGAGAGAAACTGGGAATTTGGGTTAACTGAGGAAGACAGGGACCCTTCCTTGTGGTGTTCCTCAGTAACAAGCCTCCTGCCTGACTTGGGCAGAATGGTGCTTACAGCGTGGCCCTGCTTAGGGCCTGCTTAACTCTCCTAGTGTTCGTATACCAACCATTGTCAGCTGTCATCTTCCCCATCTCCACTGGCACAACAGTACCCACAGCCCTGCTGAGTTATTTCATGCTCTAGGGAATGAGTCCTCTGGATTCCAGAGATCAAACTTTATCAACATGGATCTGTATTTTCTTACCATCAACAGTACGTACCTGGACATCAAGAACTGCCCAGCCCTGACTGTTACCATCACAGATCTCACCGACAGACCAGGAAGTAGGGAGACTGAGACAGCTCTGGCGCCTGCGGCTAACTCTGTGGCCATGCATGCCCCCATGGCAGTACGGATCCTAGATCCTCACCTCTGCTGGTAAGCCTTACCCACACAGCACCTGGGACTTGAGAAGACTGGGACTTGGACCCTATCCTGGCTCCTCCCACCACTAGCAGGCCATGTGCTTTTCCCAACCTCCTCAGCATTTATCTTAGGTGGAAAGCAAGCACAGGCACCAAAGCAGCTACCTAAAAAGAAGACCTGCTTCAGGGACACACTGCGGTTCTTTCAGAAGGCAGATGTTGACGGGGTGCCAGTGGACGTCCATGGGGCAAGCAGAAGCCTGGAGACTGTTTTCCTGCAAGCACCAGGTTTCAACTAGTCACCTGGAAGGATGCCAACTATATGCATTACAAGGTGGTGGGCAGACACGTCAGCCCTGTGGCCGGGGTCTTACCTAAGCCTCATGCAGCTGAGAGGCCCCTCCTTCACAAGCGAGGGTGTGTTCTCAGAAAGTAAACTCACTTCTATAACCCTGCACAGCCAGAGATCAGAAACTCAGATCAAGTCCTGGATGGTGCTAAGGCCCAGGCAATATTTTTGTTTGGTAAGTTTTAAACTTTTGCTTTGAAATACTCTGCTTATAACAAATTTGCAAAAACAGTACAAAGAATTCCTCATACGGTCTTTACCCAGCACTCAGATTTATGAAGGATACAGAAACTTAACAGTGAAGCAACACTGCCATGTGATCTAGGACCCAGCAAAGTTCTTATGCAAAAGGTCAGAAGATACACATTTTGGACTTTGCAGGTCCCAGTGCTTGTGCTGGGGTGACTCAACCCTGCTGGCCAAGGCAAAAGCAGCCACACCTGGGTTTTGATAAAACTTCATTTCTGGACACAGAAATCCAATTTTATATTCTATTCATCTGCCACCATATACTAGTGTTTTTTTTTTCAGTGAAGATTTTATCTTATAGACTATATTCAGATTCACACAAAAACTGGGCCAAAAGTACAGAGATCCCACATGCCTCTCCATAGAACAGTTTCCTGTCACCTGCATTGATGTGATGTTTCTTGCGATTTCTGAACCAATACTGATGTGTCATTATTATCCACACTTTACATTAGGGTTTATTCTTTTAGTTGTCCATTCTGTGGGTTCTGATGTCATGTACTTACTATTACAGGATACACAACAGTGTCACTGTCCCCTTCACCAGAGACTTCCAACTCCTGATCTAATCTGTAGAGTATATTGGTTTCATTCATTCCCCTAATGTTCTTTAGAGTAAAATAGTCTTCTTCCTGGCCTAGGATCTAACCCAGGATCATTTCTGCATTTAGTGGGATGTCTTTTTAGTCCCCTATAATGTGGACCAGTTCTTTAATCCCATCCCCACTCCACCCTGCTACTCAGTTCAGACATGTAGTGATCCTCCTGTCTCAGCTTTCCTAGTGCTGGGATTCTAGGTGTGCACCACCACACCCCATTCCAGGGCCAGCACAGCATGTAGTACTGGGAACAGAACTCAGGACCTTGCACTTGCCAGGCAGGCGCTTATGCTGGTGAGCTATCTCCCAGGCCCTCCCCTCCTTTAACAGTTCTTTAGTTTTATCTATCACGTTTTAGAAATTTTTTGGAGAGTGGGGGCTGTTATTTTCTCAAATGGTGCTCAATTTAGATGATTTAGTATCCCCTCATGATGAAACTCAGGTCTGTAATTTTAGTAATACTGTGATTTAGATCAAAAATCTCTCCCAAGGGGCCAGGGATGTAGCTCAGCGACACAGCACCTGCCTAGCAAGCACAAGGTCATGAGAAATAAAAATGTCCTCCAAAGTCTCCTGTGTCAGAGGTGGGGCTTTTGGAAGCTGAACAGATCACAGGGCACGCATTTGCTGATGAGTTCTGAACAGCAGGTGCTGTTAGAAGGTGGCCCGGATGGAGGAGGCTGGCCCGTGTGACCTGGAAGGGGACACTTCCATCCTCGGCTGCCCCCCTCCCTCCCTCACTATTCGGGGTCTGCTGTGCCCTGAGCAGCTTTCCCCTGCCATGCTCATCTACCTTAAAGCCAGAAATGATGGACTGAACTTTCTGAATCACAATAAATCTTGTCCTTCACATTGTGGCTGTTGGGCACTTTGTTCCAGCAATGGAGAGGTAACGACTACAAACAAGGATGCGTGAAAGTGACGGCACGGCCCTCCCTGTGTGAGGAGAGTTTGAGAAGGGCACAGTGCTGCTTTACCCCAACACCACTGAAGCTGACCGTCACCCTCTGATGATGTGTGCCTCATTTTACCACCACTCTTCCTTTGTATTCCTTTGCGAGAAGAGAAGCATGGCTGCCATACAATGTAGCCTGCTGTTTTTCACATCCACACATGGCTCTTGTTTGAGTCAACTCATTTCATGGGTGACGAACAGTGATGTTTCTGATGCTATCATTTCTTCTTTATCTACTGGGATTCTATAAGGAACAACTTTATTTTCTCCTTCACTACTCACATATTCATTGATTTATATCAAAACAGACTTATTAGATTCTTATTCACCAGGTTCTTCCTTCCTACTGGTGAAGGCAGCGGTGGGCACTCCTCCCTGGTGGCCCCGTCATTTGTAGCACTTCTATTTTCTGGCATAAGACTTTCCATACTTACTGTGAACTTACTCAGCCTCTCAGGAGCTCTGGTTTCCTTAATGTAGAACAGTATTTCTGTTCAGAAATCCGGAGCCGAGTGTGGTGGCTCACACTCTGGGAAGGAGAGGCGGAAAGATCCTAAATGGAGTCCTCTCCCTCCTTCCTTTTCTCCCCACCTCTTTCAGCCACGTCATCTGTACCTATCTACCATTTCCTTCTAACATATCTATCTATTCTAAAAACAATGCGTTCTTTGAAAATTCCCATTCCAGCCCCACACCAGAAGGCTTTCAGCCCTGCCCTTTCTATAAATTCTCTCTCCAGTAGTGAGAAATCTGGCTCCCATTATCTGCAATATATTTACTTATTTGTGCAATGCTACAATACACAGAAAGTGATCTCAAAATCTCTGGCTTCTACTGCTGTGAAACACACGCTAGCTAGAGTTCAATGTTTGCTTATATTTCTTTTCATCTTTAGCCTGAGGTATATAATCAAATATTATGTTGAAAACTTTCTTGAGTTTGCTCTTTTGCCCCTTGCTCTATAGCGTGTTTATGTTACAAATCTGAAGTCAGGTTAGGTTTAATTGCACTTCTGTATTCCATTTTAGCTGCCCCTCCCTCCACCAAATCTTTGTTTCTTATTCAAAAATTCTTAACTTGGTCCCAAGAGTTAGAACTATCAGAATAATATTCTCTGAGCAGTGTCCCACCCCGCACCCTTATTTTCTCTGCTTCCCAGCTCCTTTCTGAGTTTCGTTCACTTCTGGTTTCTTTTGCTTGTAAACAGCTTCCGCTGTGTAGACCCTGAGCTGACTGCCTCGCGCTCACACCAGCTGGGAGACGCTAGCACCTCAAAGAGTGCATCCTTATCCCTGCCTGAAGGTGAGCTCTGCTCTACCGAGTGCAGGGCACTGCACAGCCGCTCTCCTTATTCTTGCCTTCTTAGGGGTATATCCGCTAGGGAGTGGTGAGAAACAGAATGCTGGGTATTTACCAGCACTGCTCTCAAGGCCAGACACAGCCAGATTTCCCTCCCTAGCGGACAGCCAGGTACTAGGCCTCCATCTCCCCGCATCCCGGCCAAAGGACCATGTGTGCATATGCGTGTAACACATCATGCACAATAAATTGCCTGTTCACGTCTGTTGTCTCTGTAGTTAAAGAATTCCTTATATATGAGGGGATATTATCTGTGATAACTTATTGCAAATATCTTCCTCCAATTCATCATGTCTTTTTTTAACCTTCCTTCCTTCCTTCCTTCCTTCCTTCCTTCCTTCCTTCCTTCCTTCCTTCCTTCCTTCCTTCCTTTCATGCTCGCTTAGCCTGCCCTGGGAGTGGGGCTGGTGCTGCATGTGGTGCCGGGGATTAAACCGCGGTCTCTGTGGCTGCCTAAACTTGCCTAAACAGACGCTTTAGACCGCTGAGCTATCTTGCTGGCCCCATCATTTGTCTTTTGACCTGACTTTGCTTATGGTGTTTTATCATGCAAACGTTTTGAACTTTTAATTTTTTTAGTAGGGAATCAAATGAGTCAGTCTTTTATTGTCTCTTATTTTCATATCACAGCTAAAGAGCCTTTCTCTGTGGCTACGTCCTACAGGATTTAACCCACTTGTTTCTGATAGTACCTAAAGGGTTTCATTTTCAAGATTTAGATTTTTTTAAAAAAATTATTTATTTTTATTACTTTTAATAAGAAATAACAGTATGATAGTTTCAAAACACAGTAGTACATTCACAATAATTGACACATTGTATATTGTCCTCATAGTAGTTAACACAGAGCATGAGGTGTAGATGTGATAAATTTTCTAATCATAATTGGTAAGGAAAGAAAAAATTTCTTCTCTCTGTACTAAGAGGGAATAGTTGTATACATAGTCCAACGTTCCATAATTGCAGTGGGTTACTGGTGAAACTGGCAATGTTGGAGGCTGTTGGTTTAAGCCTCTTACAGCTCATCATACTAATCTAGCTCTGCATTTTATGCCTTGTAATTAAGCTTTTCTGCTGGGTGATCAAGGGCAAGTTAAAGCAAGACCTGTATAACAAGACATTCAAGATTTAGACTCTTTTTTTTTTTAGGGAAGGGTCTACAGGGTGTTCAGGGTCTCACTACTAGATAAGACTCGTAGTGATCCCCCTGTTTTTTTTTTTTGTTTGTTTGTTTGTTTGTTTGTTTGTTTTAACAGCCTCTGAAGAACAGGGATTATAGGAATGTGCCACCATACCCAGTCTCAATTGCCCCCACCCCTGGGGCGGGTCCGGCACTGCAGGCCTGGGGATCACACCCTCAGCCCCTACGCTTGCTTGTAGGCGCTATAATCCACTGAACTATTTGGTCGGCCCTAGATTCTTGATTCTTTTGGAGTTTATTTTGGAGTTTAGGGTGAAAGATAGAGTAGATGTCTGATTTTAACTTTTTCTCCCTCCAAATATCTGTAAAATTGTCTCAAGACCATTAGAAAATCTGCCATTGGTGGGGTCTCTATGCTTTGCCTCAGGGACCTGAAGTCTTACGTGTATCACGCACTATATTTCTCTAGGGACTTGGATCTACTTCTGAAAGTTCTAATCCTTTTCTATCAGCCCCTATGTTTATTAATGTGCCAATATCACAGCCTGCATTAAAATCTAGGAAGGCCAGGATATCTCATGGTTCCTCTTTTTCACAGTTTTCCTAGTATTCTTGTTTATTTACATTTGACATGAATTTTGACATGTTTGTCTAGCTCTGTTGAGGAAAAAATGTACCAAATACATTAAATTTACAAATTAGCTCGAGAACAGACATCCTTGTGAAGTTAAGCAATGACGTCTACATTTATTCAAATACATTTTTGCCCTTCTGACACGTTTTAAAGTCCTCCCATGTATACTTTGCTTATTTTTTGCATTCAGTCTTAGGTATTTTACCTTAGTTGCTGGTACTATACATGTGTGCCACGCTACCCTTTAGTTATTTTCTGTGTATATAAAGATTATTGATTGTTTAATTTATTAGGGCATGTTTGCAGTTCATGCAGTTTACACTCATCTTGGAGACACGGAGTACACATAGACCACAACTTCATTTTTTTTCTATTTTAAAATTCCCTGCCCGCTCCCTCCCCCTCTTCCAGTTCCCGTATTCCGCCTGTTTTCATTCTTACTGCTGTTACTGGCTGTGGCTCACGTTAAGGTGGATAATGTTACACCGACTGAGGCTGCAGGGTTCCTGTGCCAGGCACCTCTTTATTCTGCTTCCTTCCCCTTCCCTCCTCCTCGTTCCTCACGCTCTTCCTCTTGGTTCTCTTTCCTAGTGCAAGAGATCTATCTCCCTGGCTCCTTTCTATCCAACCTTCGTTATTCTCAAAACTATTTATTTCTATGCATTAATTTTATGTCCTACTCTCTTATTGAATTTCTACGCTAGAGAATCACTGATTTGCTAAGATTTCCCATGTAAACCATCATTTCACCTGCAGATCAAGACAATTTTACTTCTTTTTTAAGCATGCCTTTAATTGATTTCACTTGTCTATTAGGATCAGCTAATGTTTTAGTAAAATGTTATAGAGAAGTAGAAATGGTAAATATATTTGCAATATTCTTTTTTTTTTT